>JBBYHH010143739.1:0-34848 GCA_038382905.1 Daphne laureola
CATCTTTACGAAGCGTGATTGAAAGAGCATTTGGAGTGTTAAAAAATAAATGGGCTATGTTAAAGATTATGACAATTTATCCTTTCCCCAAACAAGTTTTAATTGTGATAGCAGCCATGGCTTTACATAATTATATATGGAGGCATGCCGGGGGTATGGACTCAGATTTTAACATGTTCGAAGATGAAGACATTGCTTTAGAGGAAGACTCAGATGATGAGAGCTCTGAAAGTAGAAGAACCACAGAATTAGAGATGAGTAGAATTAAGGAGGGAATAACTGAAAGTTTAATTCAAGGTAGGTGTCATATTTAAGTTTTATTTTTCATATAGACAAATGAAGCTATTAGACATTTATTTATTATCACATTTTTATCGATAATTTCAAAAGTTATGAAAAACTGATATTTGAAAATATGAATTAATTACTTAAACCCGCCCCTACTTAATAAAAGTTATGATTTGTAGGTGAACGTATTGTTTATTTTTCATTATATAATTTTTCTTTAAAATTTCAACCAACAATAATCTAGGACCATTTTAATAAATTTATTATCAAACAGCTATTTTACAAATTGATTATCCAAACACTAAAAAACGTAAATGCTAACAGCTAATAGCTAACAATTACCAACTATCAGCTACAACTACTAGCTACAACTACGAGTTACAGCTAACAGCTGACGCTAGTTGCCAAAAAGAGCCGTAATGAAAGATTATATGGTAATCGAAACTTGAAACTTTTTATTTGCAGCAAATTGTCAGGATTAAGGTTAGGGTTATGGTTGAATTGAATGTTAAATATCAAAGTTTACAAAAATACTCTCATATTTTAACGGTTATTTGACGGAAAATTTAATCGGACGGACTTCAATAGGACAAAAATGCTACTTAAATGATGAAAGTGATATAAAATCTTAAAATATGATTCAAATAGGACAACCATGAAACTTAAGGGACCATGGATGGAGTTTACTCCTAAAGTATATTCTTTGTCAAAACACCTTTGAAATTTTTTAATTGAAGTATTCATTTTTTTCCTCTAAAGTTTTGGAGAGGAACTTTATTGTGAGTCAAAGAACAAGGATGAACTCGAGCAAGCAACAAAAGTACAGTGACGACAGGTGCACTTAGGCCTTTCCTTTTTTTTTTTTTTTTTTTAAACATGGAAGGCTCACTTCATTAATGAAAAGTCATTACAAAGTAAGTCGTAACCGACGAAATATCGAAATACCTAAAAAAGGTATAAGCAACCCAGCCTACTAAGTGTGAAAATACCACATAAACAGAGTAACTGCGTTAAAGTAGAGCCACTATAATTAGGCTCACCTGTACTGACCTCCAAAGGTAAAGCAATCTCATGACGACAGTCATGACCACTGTGGTGGATAGAAGATAGAAGATCACGTCTCCAGTACCCCTGCATATCCAATCTAGACGAAATAATACCGGCACATTATAATGGGCTAGAGAGAGCATCAACCATAGTGACAATGCTAAACACAATAAACTACCATCGCAGCATCCAACGTAACAAAACAAAACCAAAACACAAAACAATCTAATGAGAAAATAATGGAGGTCCACGAAAACAGTACTAAAAAGAAAGCTAAAAAACTACTAGAGGCCCTCACAATCAAAACGGAAGAGTAAAGAACTGTCAAGACTCGCTGCTCGGCTCGGAGTCCCCCGAACCGAATGAGCCATGCCAGAGAGTTGTACCCGCCACCACAAACGAAAGAGGTATACTGCGAACTAGAGACACTATAACCAACCGAGAGAAACTCAACAAGCCCAAGTCAGACACCTCGGCATCATCACGCATGGCTTGAGCCAAACCTGTAGGAACTACAAACAAAGATCCGCAGCCCACAGCCCGAAGTTGTTGCACACATCCGAGCCGACAACCCCAAGGCTTCACCGGACGCATCCAACCAGGCAGGAGTTGACGGCCGAAAACACCGCCAAAGTGTCGGGGAACACCGCACCACTCAACCCGCAACACCAAACTCCAGCCCAACCTCTGCCTCTTCGATTTGGCAAATCGAATCGGCGGACCATCACGAGCAGCACCTGAGACCACATCTAACGAGAACGGCCGGACGGGACGCCAGTAGAGTAATCGACTTGATGGTAGGGACTGGCGGCGACGATTGGATTGGCAAACCCTAGCAGAGACAAAGCATCACAGATAAAGTGCAACATATAGAAAATGACGTAAACCTTCTATTTTATTATATGTACAGGCCTTTCCTATAAACCAAAACTTTGGTTTACATCGTTTCCTCTCCAACTAGATAAGCTGTTTGTCCCATTCTACAAAAAGGGCTTTAGCTAATTACTCTTTTTGTTCTTCTCTCAATAACGTCCCACTCTCTTGATCTTTCTATGGTCCTACGGGTGATGTACGTGGACCACCTAGTAAAAAAATAGAACTCCACATGAATATACTTTCGACCTGTTTTTCTATATGAAATTGATGATTCCATTACTGGGAATATACTATTAAGGATTATATTGTTAAATACGTTAAGAATCGCTTGTTACAATTAGGGTGTAAACGGGCTGAGCTGGCCGAGCTTGGTACCATCTGGCTCGACCCAGGCTCAAGTTATTCGAGTTCGGTAAATAACTACTCGAACTCAGCTCGTGATATGTTTGAGTTTGGCTCGAACTTTTCATACAATCGAACTTATGTGATACTTGTAGTAGGGGCGAACCTGAATTTGTTTTGTTGTAGTGACAAATTTGAAGCTATACAAAAGTCATAAGTGAAGAGATTATAGGGGTTAAGTATATGGTTTCTAGGTAAGGGGTGAACATAATTTCAGGTATAATATAAAAATAATGTGTAATAACTCGTTAGTATTAACCATGTCAGGCTAAATTGCAAAGGTAGAAATCAAACTTGTTCTGAATGTACATGAGTTCGAGAGGCTCGACTAATGATTTGCAAAATCTAATAAATGCTTAAAAGTGCTATAGGAATTAGAAGATATCTCGATTTCAAAAGACCCAGTTTGTTAAAACTCGGATATCAGGTTGGTTAATAAACAAACACGCAATTCGGCTCAAGCTCGCAGCTCATCAAGCTTCGCCCGTTTGACTTTACTCGAGCTCGAGCTCAAGCCAGTTCGGTTCGTTTTACATCCCTATGAATAGGGACAACCCTTTGGTCATTCAACCCATAAACCAGTTAAATTAAGCAAATTTAAGTACTCAACAATGTTGTTTCGGGTCAATTTCAGCTTGCAGGAAGAGCCAAGGCCTTAGCAACACACTAACATTGCTGATGCTCTTTGAACGTTCTGTCATCTTTAAGACCACTAGCCCTATCTTTATACATGACAGTTCTTGTGATTCCTATCTGTGTTAGGTCAATTGCTGTATTGCAGCAGGGGAAGACTTAATCCTACCATGCATCTCCACAACTTCACACCTGCTGACTTGATGAGGCCGGGCGAACACCGTTTTCAGGTGGCACCGGTACAGACACAGCGTTAACCAGCAAGCTGTGGCTCTGTCCATAGAACAAATACACTAATGCTCCTATGCTCAACCATATCAAAACACGGATCAACGTACCAACTCTGCATTTTCCAGTATTAAACGGAGAGTTACTGAAATATGTTTACTTTAAGAAGGTTGTGAGTTGGAGGAAGTGAGAAGGTTACTTACCCGAGACTGATGATCAAGTATACGTTGATTAGAATGCACGCGCAGGGCAACAACGGAACAAATGGGCAAAGAAAGCCTGCAAAAACAGATCTTTAGGAAAAGCTGTAATCTTTATAGAATGGAGGGACCGAGTATAATGCCCACTATGACTCACCTCCAGAATGCCCAGATCTCAACCTTGTATCATCCTGATTCATGCATGCCAAAACAATCAAGCTGCACAACAAAATGGCTGCACCTACGCCACACATGCTGATTCGGAAAAGGCTGGTAAAAGTACCAAATTGAAACAATTGCTTAGTATTGCAAAATTACAACAGAAATGACAGTGTATAAAATAAAATAAAATAAAATAAAAACAACAACAACAACAACAACGGGCGTGAGAGTATTGCTCTAAAGCCAAACCGACCTGGGGAAATGTTCAGCAGATGCAGCAGATGCAAAAACAACTACACCTACCAAGAAAAGTGTTATATTCCACGCAGCAATTTTCCGACTCTTTTGCCTGTCTTGATCATCTGTTTGGTAGTCAAGTAACAACAAAAGGGTTATATTTCATGAGTTACTGCAATCAAAGTGGTATGCATTACAAATGCATAGGATTCACTTTCATGCTACTGAAAAATAGCGATAGCAAGATCGGTTTAGAATATTGAGATGCGCGCAGCATCGTAAATACATTGTCAGCTGCACATGCAAACTCCATTAAAACACTGAATTTAACAGTTTGTATGCATTTTTGGTAAGAGACAGATGTTATGGATGGGTTTCTTTATCGCATAGGCTAAAATTTATGGGGCTGTAAAGAAAATAAAATAATGGTGATGCTCATGAAGAATCAAATGTATTAATACTACCTCCATTTATTTGCTTTTGAATAAGAGGATATTGAACTGATGCCTCCTGACTGTCCTGCAGATGAATACTTTCGTCACAATCATTAGCAGTACTGTCAAGGGTATTCTTCTCGAACTCCTGAAAAGAGCTTTCCGGAACGAGTTGCACTGGATCAAAAGACTCTTGATCTGATGGCAGCTGTGGTAGATAAGCTGGGGGGCAATACCGAAGTATCAAGACTGAAATTGCAACAGAAGTATACGCAAGAAGAGTACCAACACTGACCTGTAAGAAGAGAAAAACTCATGTCTAATGCAAACTGTCGTCTTTGATCAAAATGCATGACCTCAAAAACAGCCTTATGTATGCAGAAGGGCGATTGCTGATTGGCAAGTAACTTACCATCCCTGAAAGTTGTGAGACTTCCATGAGAAAAGCCGAGGCTGTAGCAAGGGCACCAGCTATCAGGGTGCTCTTTACTGGAACTTGTGTGTGATCACTTATGTCGGAGAAGAAGGATGGTAGCAATCCATCCCTAGCCATTGCCATTAGTACTCGTGGCTGAGAAAAAAATACGAAGGATCAGTTACTGTTTCAGTAACAAACAAGCAAAAAGTTTGCAGTGTAAAATATTTAATTGATATGCATCATTTTCAAGTTCATAGGTTTAAAATTAGCTACAAAGCATACTCTCCATGTCCCAAATTTATTCTACCAGTTACACTTTTTAGCATTTACTCTATTATTCTACTTTTTCAGTATTGAAAAATGTAAATGTGAACTTTCTGTACACAATGATAATTTGATGTTTCTAGTTATAAGTATCTTTTAATTTTTTTTCCTACATAATGATAATATAGATAAACTGAAGTCAAATTGACATTGAAAGTCAAATATTGGGACAAAGGGAGTAACTTTTACCATAATGAAACATGTATTTTAAATTTCCAACCTTCAAATCTTACAAATACATGTACTTTAAGCTGATTGTTGATCATTAACTATTTTTCTACTTACTAGAATCATTGTTTTGTTCTGCATTTACCATGAATAGTCAAACATTAGCATCAAGTACTAGCTTACCTGAGGAAGAAGTGAGCCCATCAAACTGGCACAGAGAGCAGTAACAGCACCGGTAGTTATTACATACCTGCATTTAGGATAGAAGAACATTTGAATCTCATACAAGTGAGTTATGGAGCTCAACAAGTCAACAAAGAGGTACAACAAAACTGACAGTTTTAATCGTAAGCTTACGCAGCCCACTGCATGCCATTTGAAGCAAATGCTGAGGAAATCGGGGTGTCTGGATCAAGCTTGTAGTATGGCACCAATCCAACAATAACAACAGAAACCAGTATATACAAACAGCAACACAAGGACAAGGATGTTCCAATACCCAGTGGGAGATCACGTTGAGGGTGCTTTGCCTGCATAATTAACGAGTATAAAAAGGTAAAACATTTATATACAACTGAGTCAGAAAGGGCATGAGATGATATGCCACCATTCAGCATCAGATGTCAAAAAACAGACAGTAGTTTGTAATACTGTAAGAGAATATCAATGAAATAGTAGATTATATAAAGGCCTGAACAAATTATTCTCTTGATCTCATAGTTCCTAGTGGTCAGCGAATATGCATTTAAATGGCTTAAAGCTGAAAATTTTAACCCCGGCTGTTCTGATTTGTTTGAACAACGTGATTTGAAAACGCCCAAAAGAAAAAGGTTTGTCCACATCTGCTCTCAATGGTACATTGAAGCGTGGAAATGGTGTGCTTATGACTAAATGCCAAAAAAAAATGATTTAGTTCATGAAGGAGGGCACTTGCACAGGGGAAACAAAGAAACTAAACTCTAATGTACAGAAGCAAAAACTTTTTCCCGTGGTGCAGTGAAGCATGGGTTAGGAATTGCTTTCTCATCGACAATATTATTATCTCTTATATCGCAAAGTGTAATGTTGAAACAATAACCTCTTCAGCTGCACCAGTAATAGCATCGAAGCCTATGAAAGAGAAGAACACTACTCCAGCTCCTGCAAGTATTCCATTTACTCCAAAGGGAATATACCTATGAATAAATAGACTGAGTGAGCATAATTATAGAAGCTAACTTTTATAGCACTAGATATATACACTTGTTACCCGCTGGAGAGGTCGTATCCTGCCCATCCTGTACTGAAAGCCAAATATCCACCAGCTACTATGATAAAAAACAAGGCGCAAACATTCACCACTGTGACAGTTGCTTGTACCATAGAACTCTGTAATATAAAGTGCTCAATCAAAGCAAATATTGCTAGTAGTGTTGCAATACATACATAATTCATCCAATGAAGACCAATATGTCATAAAAGCAACATATGTTCTGTAACAAATAAACAAAAAAAAAAAAAAAAAAACATATGCAACATATGATGATGAGAGAGTAAGAGCATCATGGATGAAAGCAATAAAAAAGAAATTATCGGATATATTATCTGATCAGTGAAGATGAACCGAAAATTCAATTTTCACATAGTTGATCCGGACAATAGTAAGCTACCTCCTTGATTCCAGCACATAAAAGAACAGTGATGATCACTACCAACACTGCTGCACATGGATCCACCACAATACCAAGTCCAGGAATGGAATGGCGAGCCAAAATAGCTGGTAGCCTTTCCTCCCGGCCAAAAAATGAAGCCTGAAATAGTACCCAACAGCTTTTTATTAAGTCAAATCTAAATATATCGAAATCTCTCCCAAAGTTAGCAATAAACAAATAAGTATCTTTGAGTTTGGTGCCTCACAAGATTTGGAGATATGCCACGAGCAATAGTTGAACCACCAATGGTATATTCCAGAACTAATGACCACCCAATCAACCAAGCAACCCTAAAAGAAACCAAAAGCTCTTGAGTAACAAGCTAAATCCACCCTGAGATCATGATAAAAAAAATTAATGCAATCAGCCAATTCATTAAACGCCCTAAAATAACCGGAATTAGTCAAATGAGCCCAAAAGTGACACACAATAGTTCATGGTCACAACATGGAAAAGGCAAAGTCCTCATAGGAATAGGACATGCAAACCGATTAATCATCATCATCATCATCAAACAACACCTAAATCTCAACTATGTTGGGGTTGGTGACATGAAGTTTATAATGGCACAGTGAGCAATGATCGGATCATTAGGTGAAAGTTTCAATCTTTAAAGGATATGAGCATAAACCAGGCAACAAAATCATCACACTCCGAAAAGCGCACCAAAATTCTTTGGAGCAAACACATTACAACTTGCAAGTGATATCAAACTTGGAAGGAGTTTTTTCATAAAAATGAGATCAATATGGAAATACCCTTCTCCTACACATATGTAAGTGTAGTGGTAGGCACTCCCAGCAGATGGACAATGAGAAGCAAGCTCTGCATAACAGAAGGCAGAGAGAGCAGCAGCGAGCCCCGCAATTAAAAAGGAAAGTGTAAGGGCAGGTCCTGTAAGCTCTCTAGCAACTGTACCAACCAGAATGTAGATTCCAGCTCCAATGGTGGTTCCAACCCCTAAGTCAGTAGCCGCAAAAGCTCAGCCAGAAATTTATCATATTCAACATATCAATTGTACCAATAGCGTCAAGTACTACAGAAACTGAAAAAAAGAAAGCAATCAACTTGGGAAATTCAAGAGAAGAAGTAGGAGTACCAATGACGGTAAGGTCAACGGCGGTGAGCTTTCTGGCCAACTGATTGCCGTGTTGTCCTCTTTGATGAACAAAATCGACCTGCTTTCTTCTCAGAAACCCATCCAGTCCCCATGAACGCTTCGCCATTCTGTAAATTGATCGTTTTTTCTGGGTTCTTTTTACCCTTTTCGGATTTGTAATAGCAGTCTCCCTGAAAAATCCAGTTTATGATAAGCTCTGACCAATTTGAACAGAATCCGGCTACAGCCGATAAGGCGATAAAGCAAATTTTCTTTCTTTTTTATTTTTCTTTATAAAAAACCTGGATTTATTCAGTCGTTGTGGGTATGGGTGTGGCGTGCTTCAAGTTGAGAACTGATCTTCGTGCATTGCCCCGCGCAGGAATTTTATCTTCCGTGACGGCGATTCTCCCCTAGGGGTTAACTACACTTTCACCCTCAACCTTCGTATAAATTGAATATAAACCCCTTAACTTTAAATTTGTGAAACGAGGTATAACTTCATGAAACCTGTTCGTTTTGTAAGTAACTTGTGGGTTCTCCTTCTCAGGCTTGGATGAGAATGGTAGCTGGTAAGTATGAAGTTAACTAACACCTTGCAAAAGTGAAAAATCTAACTCATTTTTAGGGTATGTGCAGTGCAGTGCGTGTAATCTCATACAATTTGATGGTCCCAACCCAAGTAGTAGTATGAGATATGAGGTGGATGAACCTAGACGGGAAGGTTTTCTTAATGAGGAAATCTACCATGGACCATTACCTTGAGTTTCATAAAATAAAATTTAAAAAAAAAAAAGACGGTGGAATAATTAACGCTACCTAATTGAATTGTTTGGTTGAAGAATTAAAGGAGAAGGAATTGGATGATTTAATCAGCGATGATGCAGCGTCTCATCCCTCTCACCAAATGACAGATGATGGAGTGGGATGAGATTTGGATTGTGTATCGTCTCTCCTCATCATGCAACCAAACACATCCTAAAACCTCATTAAGCACTAAAATCTTCATTAGAACCTCTAAACACCTTTCAATCTCTGATAGTAAATGCTATTAACATAGCTTTCTTCAATCGCCTAAAGCTAACAGGGAGGGAGTAATAACATTAGCAGCTCCTTCTACAACACGCAACACAAAATCATGTACTATAATTCATTCTGCACAGCTTGTGTACTCATGTACTACTTCTGGGAAACCGAATCGACGGGCCGCTGAATCTTCCAATCTAACTGCAGTCCACCAAGATAGTAGGCTGAGCCCAGGCAGATCAGCAAATCAGTAAGAATGAGACCCACCACATCAAACACAAACTTTGGAGCAAACAAACCCCATACCTGCAACAGCCCAGTTTATCAATCAGCCAAGGGCCATAAAGGTTCTTCCTTTTATTAATTTCCTACAAAATTACTAATCAAAGCTCCAGGATTATTTTTCTTTGTTCAAATCAGCTGAACAGAAGTGATTCATATAAAACAGTCTGAGAAGAACCCAAATGAGAGCAAATTTACATGAATATAAAGCCACATAACAGATTAGCAGCAAGAACATGGCCAGTAGCTTTTATAAGTAGAAGAAATTTCATTACCATCAGATGCCGTCTATGTATTGCAACACAAAGTACAGTGGCAGTAGCTGTAACTGCTGTAATGAACCCATATATGAGAAATGCCTACATCATAGACAACAATTGATCAGGATTCGCTTTTAAAAAGAGAGTATTACACATTCCAATACAACCAGAGAATTTTACCTGGAATACTCTAACATGAAGGTTGATTTCCTTTTCTTTAGTTTGTTTGAACAAATACCGACTCGCCATGACAAATGGAAGTCCAAATACTGGAAGGATGTGAGAGAATCCAAAAGTGTCAATGGTAAGAAGAATTGCCTGAGGTACTAGGACAAACTCATCAAACCTGAGGTATTAGGAAGACATCCAAATATCAGATTTATTGGTAGTAAGAATGAGGGCTTAAAGAGAGCAATCAAAACAAAGACCACTTTCTGCAAGTCCAGTATTTAGTTTAGTTGAGATTTACAGACACAGTCATACTAAATTACACAATACTCACCCAACAAATGCAGCGCCATAATGCAGCCCATCAAAAGCACACCTAAAAGAAATTACACTTCATCAGGTCATTAAACAACTAAAAGAAGATTATACTCCCTCCGTCCCAAAAAGTAACGCAACATTTGTTTTTTTTTTCCAGCAATTAAGCTATGATTTTATTTTTACATTATTCTGAAAGGTGGATTTACAATTTTTGGCATACAAATGATATATTGATGTTTATAATTTACAAACATATTTTCTTTAAAAAAAATTATATAAAGAATATTATAGATAAATTGAAGTCAAATTAACATCAAAAGTCAAATGTTAACATAATCAGCTCAAAATAAACCAAAACTGAAAAGTCAAATACTGCATTACTTTTGTAACGGAGGTAATAATTCACAAGGCTGATTAATTGAACATTTCCAGCCTTCTATATTGACATTTCGTAGTTTGAAGCATAACATTAGCAACATCTGCGAAGTCTAGTCTTTCTAACAGCCAGAGAAGTTTTAGGCATTATGCTGGATGTACTTACCAGTGACCAGTAGCAAAAAATAAGCAAACAGCAGACAGGTTCCATTGTAACAAAGAAAGAGGGTCTAGATGTGAGAATTCACCACGTTCACTGACGGTATCCCCAACATCCTCCAGCTTCATTATGCAATAACCTGTCAATAGAGAGATCCAACAGATTACTAATGGCCAACTACAATGAAAGACTTATATTTCAAAAGCAGCATAGTTTTTTACGAGACATTGCAATCAGAAGTATGGTGCTGTTAAAAAAATCAGATACTTTTTTTTTTCCTTTCTGGATGTGCCTATTGGGGGTGATGGTGGGCGGTAAAGCCAAGGATGCAGAGGGTATACTGCACCTGCTATCAATGATGCTAAGGCGACCACAGGACCTTGTCTCCCCATAAGAATAATAATGGTTGAGCTACATGCAGATACAACAGCCACTGAATCTACATACAAACGCCTTTCATTTTCTGCCACTCTTGTGCTACTAAGCAACCGACTGAATGCCAACAGCAGCAACTGCCCAAACCCAATGACATAAATTGCTCGAGGGATGAGATTTCTACTAATTCCTTTGGGTGAAAAATCCAGATTCAGTAAGCGACTTTCAATTATCAAATACAAACCAATCAGCAAATAACTTAGCATTGTTCCCATTATAACATATAACTGAACCAAACAGCAAGAGCCACTAGAACAGATGTTGTACATCAAGTAAACCAATATTACTAAAGCAAGGATTGGGAAGATTTCAGCGATATATTTCCATAGCGAGGGGCCTATACTAAATCCAACCATCCATGAAGGAGATATGCCCATGAACTGAGAAGTGGCAGCTTGTTTTGACAACCCAATTTCAATCGCAATTCTCAAAATGAAGATGAAAAGGGAAAAGATAACAGCCTGCAGTACGCCATGGAGGAAGTTAGTTATTAAAAGTCAATGGGCAGCAATTTCATAGAAGAAATAAAACATAAGAAACAAAGAGGAGGAAATCTACTACTCCACTTACTTCAAGTTGCATTTTCCTCTTCATCATGGAATACCGAAGCTTGATGATGCCAGTTGTTGCCAAAAGAAAATTTGCAACCTTTCCTTCCTCCACTGTTGTTAACAGCGTTTATCAGCTTTCACAAACGAGGTAAGAGAGGTAGCAATCAGAAAGCATTGAGGTACTCACATATATAACTGTTTGAGAGGAAGCTGAATGCTCGCATCACCACAAAGAAGAAAGGTAAAAAGAGCCCCCAAGCAATATTAGAAGCTCCGGACGAAAAAAGAGAAACACCATATGACTTGTTTACGCTTTTGATGGCAAGCAAGTAGATATGTAATGACGTTACAACAAACAAAAAGCCAACTGTCATCATTTTTAAATCAAATTGGGTCCACTTGGAACGAGCGAGATCAGCAACAACAGAAAGGAAATTTGAATAGGTAGCGATCTGCAATCTAAAATGAGCCAGGGTTGCACTACTTTCACTCCCGTCAAGTAGTCCATTCCTTATATTTAATAACCAGTTCTCCTCTGCTTTAGAGTATAAATCCGAAATGTAGTGTAGCTCTTCACTGGAAAACCCAATGATAGATGAAGCTGAGTAAGCATCAAGATATCTCTTCACCTACAGCAGGCAAAAGGAAAAAAAGAAAAGAAAAACAGCATAAAAGAAAAAAGGGTCATTGCAAAGAAGATCTGGAGCATGATGATGGAAGAGCGGCATATGGGTATGATTACTTCTTATAGAACTAAATTATACTGAACAAAGCGGCCATGGTGGGTAGAGACACATGCAAACTACACCCATCACAGAGGAGAACATAAATACCTGCCATGAATTAATACACAGTACATTTGCAAAATTTCGTAAAAAAAATTCCATTCCAGGATGACTTTGATGATTCCCCATTTTAGCACCCTCCAAGTTCCAGGAGCCAGCAACTAAGGCATATAGCTCAGGGTTAACATTCCCAATGCTGCCAAGATGAGAAAGGAATTGAAAGCCATGAAAGTCTGAAGTAAATATTGTCAGAAAGAATTTAGAACATATTATTACTCGAGAGATAACATGCTGACAATGGAGCTAAAAAAAGATCCTAAATCTCACTAAAATAAGTAATGCATAAACTATATAAACAGTTCTGAGACAGATCTTGGTTGACTAAAGTTGAAAGGTGTACAATACCAGTCTTGCTAATCTAATAATTAGGACTTCTTAACACTTCATAACTGGCTAACATTAAAGATGAGTTAGCAACACTGGGATTGTGTGTGAATATAGAAGAGAAGCATAAAGAATTGGTTCTAAATGCGGGTGCAAGCACACACACACACATAAATAATTACATGTATAAATGCACATGCGTATGTTTATGTGATTTGTAATTATGTATACATACATACGCAGTGGATGAAAACCCAAAATGAAACAAAAAATAAGAGTTCTGCATATGCGGTCAATTTGTAAATGCTACACAAACTTGATATTGAAAAAATGCTTACACGCCACCTTCCAAAAGGAAAGGGAATGCCAAGTAATGCTGAGACAGTCACTGAAAAATCTAGCTGCGAGAAATAACAGGGATTAGATACATCTCTTGAATTGGAAGAATTATAAGCAGCAAAGGTAACTCCCAACGAATTGTCTTCTAACCTGTTGCATGGTGCTGATGCATATCTTCTTCTCCTCCAGCTAAACAAGATAAAAATTGAGAGAAATCATGAGACTGATCAAACTAAATGATCTAAATTATGATTCTAATTATGAGCTGATGGAATTAATTCGTCAATATGAAAAAAACCCCAACAACACTTACAATTACAATTTATAATTAGAAAAATGATGGCATTACTATGTAACGTGTCTTTC
This sequence comes from Daphne laureola, assembly GCA_038382905.1. Taxonomy (NCBI): domain Eukaryota; kingdom Viridiplantae; phylum Streptophyta; class Magnoliopsida; order Malvales; family Thymelaeaceae; genus Daphne; species Daphne laureola. Next base: position 13,657 of record JBBYHH010143739.1, read on the forward strand.
CTGTTCTATCAGGAAACTTAACATCAGGTACATTAAAAAACAAATTTTCAATAAGCCTTGAAGGAAATGCATATAATTGATTCAAGAAAAAGAAAATACCCAATCAAGTTCACAAGTTGAATAATCGAATTCATGGGGAACATATGGTGAATCTCTAAAACTCATGGCAAACATTGATGTTTCAACCTGCATGGTTTATATGAACATAATGAGTTCAAACCCCAAATAAACAACATACTTCATAATTCACCGTATTGCAGATTTTAGATGTACCTCTTCAGCACTGCCTCCACCGTGATCTCCATGCAGGGTTTGACCATGGTCACCAATCACAACAAGTAACGTATTCTCGTGAAAGCCACCGGATCCAGAGTGGCTTTGGAGCACATCAATTACTTTCTGGAAAAAGTACAAATATACACAATGGGAAATAAAAAGAAAAGTAGTTAGGATTAAAAACACCTAATAATGTACTCCACAACATTCATCTCATATGTGACAGTAAGCAAGCCAAAATACCCATAATGGAACTTTCATGAAAAGATAAATATGTGAAAGAAGAAAAAAGTTAAAAACTCTCTTTCAACTAACTATTGCTTGCTAAAATTGCAAACATAAGCCAAAACAATATTGTTCAAAAACATTAGTGGAACAGTTCAATAAGCTTACCTCCAAAATTGAATTGTATTGTTCCAGCTTTTCAATCATTGGATTCGAATCAACACCAAATATATGCCCAGCATGATCCTAAACAAGCCGAGACACATGAAATTAGTTCCCTTAAAATTAGTGAGCTATAGCAGGTAGACTCTTGATAAGAGAAAAAATGCAATTTTCATGACACGTAAAAATCACCATCACGATGGAAGCAAGTCATGACTTTTGATACTAATAGCATGGCAGATAAGCACTTACTACTTCTCATACCCAACAGGAGTGGCACTTTAAGCAATTATAAGGAGCATGTTTGAATGACATAAACCTATTATGATATACCAAAGAAATACTCTTATCATACCACACCAAGGAAATGTGCAACCAGAACGTCCCAATCTTCTCGGTACAGTGATGGAAGCAAATTTTCTGTACACCCGTTATCTACCTGAAAACAAAACAAAACAAGACCAAAAAAAAGAAGAAAATGATATCATAGGGAAGCAGCAAAGAATGAATTCTCAATGAAATATCTTCGCAAAATAGGTGGTTAAATTTCAATATCAAGAAAACTACACAGCATACCGTATGAAGATCTTTGACATTGAAAGATGGATATGGGTATGATCTGTTAAAGTGATCTGGGAACAACTGTGTCCATGTATCATCTCCCATCATGACCACTCTCTTCCCATTCTGAGCTAGCTGCAGTGCAATCAAATCCAGACATGAAATTCAAGATCAGACACCAAACCTGATGGATGAAATTATCTTCCACAAGGGCTAAACAGCAAACCTGATGGATGAAATTATCTTCCGTGATTGCTGGGGCCCCAAAGCTATTACCAATATCAATGAATGTAGGCAGAGCACCAGTTGTCAAGCCCTAAAAGAATCAGAAAACAGAGAAGCCATCTATAAGCACAGAGTCTAACTGAGCAACAGCGCAGATAAAACACAAAAAAAAAAAAAAAAAAAAAAACCTTTAAGCGTTGCAAACTGGTTGTAGGAGGGTCGGCTATAGCTTTGAAGATCCTCGCCGATGATGGATAACTAACTGCCATCTTCTGCAGAACAGGCAATCTATCCATCCATGGTTTTGGTTCTGAATAACAAATTTTAAATCAATAACATCCCAAAACATAAAATCACTGGTGAAGGAGATAAAAGTTGGATACATGATTCACCCTTGAAAAATGAACTAGGCGCAACGAAGTCGAACCTGGGAAACCAATTACGAGTGAAAAAGAGTACAATAAACCAAAGAGCACAAGAAAGGAATCCGGAAGCTCGAAACAGTGAGAGTAAATACCGCAAGGCATCAAGAACAATAATGACCAGACGTTCAACGACAGGTTTGGTCCAACAAGTGCGATTAGCGGAGGGATCGTGGGATGCGAAGCAATGCGATTGGCGAACATCCGAGCAATGGCTGTGGTGCGGGAGCTCCGTTCGAGTAAGAAGAAACCCTCGAACGAAAATTAAGATGCCGATGATGTGAAGCGCCGTCACAAGCACCGGCCACTTCGCCAAATTCCAAAACCCCGCCATTGCCTTCGCTCCGAAAACTCCGACTGGGTGCAGAAATTCGGGATACAGGGGCAGGCCGGGACGGGATGGGGAGGGTCGCGCACCGTAAATCCGTGTTTGGGTAAAGAAGGGCCGTGCCCTCGATGATATGTTGGGACGAAGGTGGAGCTAAGAGAGCCTCTGTTGCATCAGTCAAGAAGAACAGAGATTGAATCACTGCAGGATCCGGTTAGAAGTCAAAGACCCATGCATTTTTTTTCCTAATAAAAAAGTAAATGAAGAATAAAAATAATCTCCTGTTGTTTGGTATTTTCCAAAAACCAGGTCAGTACTCACTAGTAACCTGCCTTTCTCCAATTTAATAAGGCTCAGTGCAGGGAAGTAAGAAATATTTTTTAGAAAATTTAAAAAAATATATTTTGATTGATGGATGAAATATATGTGAATATAGAAATTTGAGAAAAATATTATTTTATGATGAATTGATAGATTTAAGATTATTAAATATATTAAAAATTGAAAAAATGAAAAAGAAAAATTTGAATTTTTTTTTCTAAAGAGCGGTGAACTGACCCTAAGAGACTCGGATCTTCACTTGCGATTTAATGAAGGTACATATACTGACACGGCCCTCCCGTTAAAATTCTGGGCCACAAACTGGATCGGGTTCAAAATTCTGGGTCGAGATGGATCTGAGCCGACGTTTTTCCGTAATGGGCCAAATAATTGCTCAATTTTAGGCCGGAATTCTTTCCCTTTATCTAGAGTTGTGAACAAACGAATCATTTTGGTAGAAGAATCGTAGAAGTTTGTTTGCATTCATTTATTTAGGGCAATTACGAGTAGGTTGTTATCTTTTGGTGTTGAGGTCTTACTGACACCTACCTGATGACGCCATCTCGGCCCGAGACGTTCACACAACGAGTGTCTCGAACAAGAAGCATGAGATAATAGCCGGCGTGAGGTCGCCATCCGAACGCTGCTTCATCGTACGGACCCGGACACATGTCACCATCCCCTGCAGTGACCTATGTCCGTACGACATTTGCCCCTATAAATATCCACGCCTCTCACCGAAAGGACATTAATTACTTGACATTGAATGTTCTGCATCCGACACCAAGACTCATAGAAATAACCGAGATCGACACTCATGACTAAATCCAGACATTGGTGAACCTTAGGAGCGCGGACACGGGAACCGGGAAGAACGACTTAGCCACTTCTTGGTCATTTAATGGTGAACGGTACACTACTCAATCATTGACCTTATCAAAAAACCATTATATTAATCTCAGGCATTAACACAATTAAATTAGAGATTCTACATGCAAGTAAGTGATTCTATTGTTAAAATTCACGAAACAGAATCCAGATAAGAGACAAATGAAGATTGAAGAATAGTGTAACAAGCAAGGAGTATTTACAGCAGTAGACCAATGAGATGATGAGATGATTTTGATGCGACATAAATCTGGAATTCCACTACTCGAGGAGTGCATGTTTTTCCAAATTTACAGAACCTAACTAACTGTCTTCACTATAAGTGAACGAAGAAGAAGATAAGGTATCCTTCAATTCCTGTCCTTTGGTTTCAACAGGGAAGAACATAACACATATAGCAGAAAGCACTAATACAACACCAAATACTAGTGTGGCTGCCGCTTGATGGCAACCCGTCACCAATCCAACTGCAACAAGAGGACATAACATCCCACCAATTCTTCCCATCGCACTTGCAACTCCAGCACCCGTTGCACGAACCGAGGTTGGATATAGCTACATGATCAGGATACAGTTGCTCAGTACTCTGCTACTAAATGCTCAATGCTATGCTAGGGTTAGTACTAATAAGCTACCCTTACACTGCCTATAAGACATGTGATGATACACTATTGTTCACTATAGATTTTGCACTTTGTCCCCTCCTTTTCATATCTTGTTTCACCTCTAATACATATTCCCTCGAGATTATGGTAGATGTAAGACTTTGTGTTTTGACATGATTACCTTTAGGGGCCGTTTGGTTCGCGGATTCTAAGAATCCATGGAATGTGAAAATATAGAAAGTATTAATGATAGAGAGTAGAAATGTATATTCTTACAATCTTGTGTTTGGTTCAAAGATTCCAATAATATGGATCATACTTGGACCATTTTGTAAAATTTACAAAAACTCAGGGACTAAATATATAATTCTAAAGGACCAATTTGTACATTTTAAAAAAATTCAGGGACCAAATGTGTAACTTTTAGTGATCATTGTGTAAATTTTTTAAAAGTTCAACGACTAAATGTGTCAATATATAAAGTTTGAATGCTTTGTTGTAATTTTTTAAACATAAGAATTCTATGGATTCTAAGAATACCTTACTTATAGGTGTATTCTGAATCCAAGAATTTGTAAAGGATGAGGAATCCTAGGATTCCGAGAATGATGAATAGTAACATTAAGTGGACAAATTTTCTGAGACTGGTCCAAAAAGGAATGCAGTTCAATTTGTCAAGGGCGGATGGAGTATATGATTTCGGTTCAACGGTTTATAGCAGCAGATATAAATTCAACTGAAACAGCAAAACTATGGAGAGAACAGCAACGGAATCCAAGCAAGATATGCCCATCATAAATTCATTCACTTCACATATGCAAGAATGTGTACCTCAGGGCAATAGATGCAAGCAACCGTGAAGGATCCAATTGCACACATGCGAGCTCCAAATAGTAGTGCTGTCGTTAACATTCTGGGCTGGTAAGTAACTAGTGGCATGAGGAAGATCAATGCCAAGATACACATAAATATCAAGGACTTCTTGCGCCCCATCCTATCCACAAGTATTGCTGATAGTATAAGACCGGGGATTTCTGGAAATAACCGTTTCGACTGTTTCAGTTCCATTGTTTACAGTGAAAATATGATACTACAAATTTTCAACATTCACCAATGCAAACAGAGGACACCATACCTGCCAAACTAGTGATGAAAACCTCCACATAAAGGCTGGCATCTCCGAGGTTCAAGGAATTCAACATAGTAAAATTGCAGCCACTTTGCCCGCTGCTTAGTTGAGACGTTAGTAGGATGACCCCATAATACGAAAATGAAATTCCAAGGTATAAACCCCACAAGAGAAGGGTTGTACGAATCAAATTTGGTGAGAAGAGCATAAAAAAGTACGAGAAGCTTAATTTGGACTCTGTCAAATCTTTCGCTCTTGAGGAGAGTAGATGATAATCTTCCGTTGGAGCAGACTCTTGATCATGGGTATCAGAAACAAGAATCCCATGGGGGGTCTTTGTTTGGTTATGTAGAGCCATCTTCTCTAGAATTCGTTGCGCCTCATTGTAGCTACCTCTTGAGCATAAGTATCTTGGAGACTCTGGTACTAATGCATAGAAAAAAAGCTGACCAAACGATGGCACGGAGGACAGAGCTAGCAGCCACCTCCAGCTTAATCTAGGCATAACAATCTAAAATAGAAATGGCCAAAGAAACAAATGAGTTCTAAAATTATTACGAGAGATGGTAATCATTTCAGTAATCCATATCTAGTCTATGATGCAACAGACCCGTATAAGTACAAAAATCTTAGGATGAGGGACATCAAACATAGTCATACACACATCATATGCAATACTATTATCTATCCAAACGTGTAATCCTGAAATGAAACTAATGAATCATATGATTTTAGGTGCATACAAACAGTGAAGCAACCATGAAAGTACTCCTCCATTCTAAGTCATAGGAGAGACCACGTACCCAAGCAATTGAAGCCTCAAAAATTGTCCCCAAAGTCCAAAAAGTCGAAAACACAACCATCCACATGCCCCTATTAGCTGCAGGAACAAACTCCAGAAACCATGACAAGAACACAGGTCCACCTCCAAGGCCAAAACCAACCAAGCAACGTAGAACGAGCAAAGAAATGTAATTCGGAGAAAAGGTGCTCAAAAACCCAGCTCCACCAGTAACTATAGCTATGCAGGCAAAACCCTTCCTCCTACCGAAGTTATCAGAGATGAGACCCCATGAATAAGCTCCGAGAAGCATACCGAAGAAAACTACAGTAGTTAGAAGACTCTCTTGACCAGAACTCAAGCTCCATTGCGTCTTCACAGCTGGTCCTACAAAAGACAGAATCATCACCTCCATGGCCTCCGCGAAGGAGCCCAATCCCGCAAAAGCGAGCACCAGGGCTTGGAATTTCCCAAACCCTACTGCATCGAGTCCTTGATCAAAGGAATAGAAAGGGTTTGGTTCAACCATGTCGAGTCCTCCTTAGGATTTCAAATCGAAGAACATGGACATACAATCCAATCCAATCCAATCCAAACGAAAGAGAGGTAAAGAAAGAAGGATACGTCTTCTCGGATCCGGATTTGTCAAGAAAATCGGGAAGAAAAATGAAGTGAATCTCTCCATGTGTTTCCAATACCAACCGACGTGAATCATGTGGAGGCAAATTGGACCACGCAACCTGTTTATGTTTCTTCCACTGCACTGAAACAACGCAGCTGCAGTCTTGTCGTTTACAGGAGGAAAACCAAAATGGCACTGAATAGTCTCCGAGTCGCTGCCCAACTGACGATGAAAATCTCCATTTGCAAATTGCCAAACCAAGTGACACCTACAGCACTAAGATGGGTCTATAACACTTTGGACCCTCTGTTTTTAAAGTATGTACGATTTAGTATTAGTAAAAAAATATTCTTGTCATTATTATTTAAAATTTAGGGTCAATTATAAATAATAAAAAAAATGTGAGGTTTGGTGAAATCTCCCGTTTGTCCATTTTAATTTCAAAGATCAGCAGTTATTACCCTAGGATTTAATAGAATCTTCAACTATCTCATTGACAGTTTATAGTGTTAATTGACTCTTAAAGATTTTAGGAGTAATTGCACTAACTATATTCCAAATCGCTCAATGGGCAGCCCCAGGTTCACCTATTTCATACTAGCATTGACTCGTCTGCGTTTCTACGACCTGAACTTGTATGCGTTATGACAGTGACCAAACAACACTGATAGTTAGGTAGGGTGATGGGTTTGGGAGAGAGAAACAAAATGTTGGGGTTGAAGTATTAGGATAAGAAATATTATTGATAATAAAAGTAGTTAACCTTAAAATTCTTAACGGTCAATAAACAGCACAAACGGTCAAGACAGAGGTAACTGAAGATTTTACTAAATCTCAAGAAATAATTATAGATTTCTTAAAATAGATGGAACAAACTGAAAATTTTACCAAATTTCAGGATTTTGTTTGTTTGTTTTTTTTTAATTTACCTTTTTTTGCAATTTTATAATTTTTTCCTAAAATAAAATAATATGAACATATGCATTCATATCCGATACTCTTTTTTCGTTCCAAAAGTAATACATTTTTAAGTTACTTTTAAGTTTAAAACTTTTATATAGAAATGATAATTTGATATGTCTATTTTAGAAACATATTTTTATTAAAAGAAAAAATTCTACAATAAAGTAATGTAGATAAGTTGAAATAAAATTAATATGAAAAAGTCAAATGTAACATGGGAATTCAAATCTAATTGCAACAAGTAAACTCGTTAGGTTATATTCCTATCCTATGCGGACCTTTTTTGCATTGAAATCATGAAACAAAATCCAATGTTCCTCCAAATGATGATGCTTTACAATATAGCCCTAAATTTCTACCTACCACTACTTGCAAGTGCCACAATGTTCCTTCCAACAACCTTTCACTGTCCCTATAATACAACAACAATCCCTAACAGGATCAAGATGGTAACCTATTTTAACCTAACCTCTCCAAAAATATGGATCCTCATTCATCAATACTACTACTACTGCCAAAAGAATCCAAATCTACTACCACTTACTGCATGATCATCTTCATCGGTTGTACTCGACCTGCTGCCAACTGATTCATCCGAACTATCAACCGGGACAACCTTTAACCTATCCGCATGTCTAATCATCCAATCACTGAACTCCGCTGATCCAGCCAACTCCGCTACAGCCTCACGGGTTGACTCCCTCGAGAAATCCTCCCATTCTTGCTTCGTGAACTTTCTCCGGTTCTTAGTCTTGTGGAAGCTAGAGTAATAATCACTTCGGTCCATTACACTTGGTGATCGAACCACACCTAACAAGACAAGGATGATTTCAGGAGCGCGGCGGGGGCATTCTTTAGAAACACCGCTAAATGGTAGTGCAAGAGTGAGGCTAATACCTCTAGTAGGAGGAGAATTGGACCATGCTGGTAAGCTATCCAGACTATTCCACAGACTCTCTCTTCTATTGTAATTCGTAGGAGACCTGCTGAGAAACTCGGCACGTCTCTGCCTTGCCATCACCTGCCTCCGTTTGTAGGCTGAAAAACTATCAATGAACTCCGTTTGCCTGCACGGAACACAACAGCAAATCAAGGGTGATCTTTAATTCTCTTTGCAACGCGATTTGGCGTAACATACATACAGTCACATAATTCTATGATATGCATGTTGATTTTACATTATCAATCTTGAAATGGAACACGAGTGCACTGACTGTAGCAATTCAATCACACTCCAACAACTCATTTACTTGTTCCTCAGCAACAGAAACAAATTGCTCCTATATGAATTTGCAGCAGCATCGCTTTCCTACGAGTCTAATTCTTGCGTAGAAATAAATCCAACAGTATATTTTAAAGTAATAGTTCCGTTTAACTTACTTCTGACCATCCTGCCTGGGTGAAGGAAGCATAGAGCAGAAAGCACAACAAGAGGCCAATGCTCCAATGGATAATAGAGTATCAAGAGTGCTCTGGACATGCATAACGAGTCATTATTCATTAATAATAATAATAATAATAATAATAATAATAATAATAATAATAATAATAATAATAATAATAATGACAATAATGATAAAATAAATAAATAAGTCAATTAATCTAGTACTAGTATTTAAAAATTGTAGTGGGTGCTTTGTTCATCAATTTCAAAATACATGGAAGTAAGCTTGTAGTTGTAGGGTATGTGAAATACTAGTATATAAGTAATAATAGAAGCTAATTAAAGCATAAAAAATGATATTACTAACAATTATGGGGAGGACAATCCAAGAAATATTGTCTTTGTTTAGATCTGTGGAACTATTTCATGGATTCTCACTTTCCAAAGAGAAGGTTATTCATGTTTATCCTCCAAGAGAATTTGAAGAGTTACTTTAAAGAAATTGTGAACAGGAACATTTATTTTGCAAAGAACCCAAAATATGATTTTACAAATAATCTAACCAAACACAATATTATTGCTTTGTATATTCTCACTCTCCTACAATCTCATTTTCCATGGATTTTCAAATTCTTTTTAGCACAAACATAATAAAAAACTAGTATTTTTTAGCATTTAACTAGAACATCATTGTTCTTAAATGAAATATTTACTGAATAGGCATTGCCATACCTGGAATATAAAGGTCGCTGCAATCAAGCGTGTCGCCCATTTCACAAACTGTGCAATAGTGACATCAACACTACCATCTTTTGTGATTACAAATCTTCTGACAATCCAGTATCCAAAAGCAGCTCCAGAAATCATAATTCCAAGAAATGTGAATACAGCAACCTAAAAGTTAAGCAAAAAATTAGATGAACAGAAAATTTGCACCGTTACTCGAGTACACAAGATGTGGCTCTATCATTACAAATCCTGCAACTTAATCCCAAGTAGGTAGTGACATTAAGTGCATCACGGAAACTAGCTAGAATGTGAGACAAGGTGATTTAGCATCATTTATATTGTCTCATAAATTAGACCAAGAATGAACACCAACAAAGATCCCATAAATTAGAGAGGGATGATAAGATTAGTAACTAGTGAGTAAACAAATATTAGTACTTAATAATTCATGTTAATGATCAAGTGTGACAAATGATTCATTCGCATATTAGTAATAAATCACTGAAATATGTACCACCACGACTTTCATATAAACTTACATATACAAAAATAAATGCTACTACAATTCATTGAATAATGTCAAATGACTCAAATCTAACTAGAGGATAACTCACCGGATTATGCGCATCTTCACTCAATCCAAAATTGACTAGAATGGAATTCACAAGTGTTGAGAATTGATGTAAGAGGAAAGATCCAGCACCAAGCTGCATTGAAATTTGAATTTTTTATGACTTAAAAAGTCCACAATTATGATTTTCAGTGACATAAGCAGAAAGTAAAACTCACTGCTGATCCATAGATTGTAAGATAGAAATAACTCTTCCTTCCCGTCGGTAGCAACTTCATCCCCTACAGTAGATGTAATAATTCATGAAAAAGAAAAATAATACAATTAAGAAATTAAAGATCGGTCCACATGCTTATACACCAGTTCAATAACTCAGTAAATAGTTCTAAATTGCACCTAAAGACATTAAATTATGAGAAAACCAACAGATTGCAGTTAAATAAACAAATTAAAAAACCCCAACTTCTATCTTTAATATCTTTAAACTCTAAAGTAGATATGACAATTGGACTTACTGAAATAGAAAAGGAAACATGCATATACCTGGAAGAGAATTATTATAATAACAAGAAAAATCCCTATAGCCATTGAACTGCTGTAATAGAAAGGAACCCAACTGCTGACAAATGGCGCCAAAAGCCATAACGTACAACCCAAAGCAAGAAATAATAGCCTCCACCCTTGGTTTTCTGAAATAATAGAAAAGAGTTATGGAAAATCATTATAGGGACATTAAATTTATGAATTTTCTCTTGTGAAAAAAGGGTAGATGGAAATACCTTCTAGGGTAGAAACCGTGACAGAGCCAGAAACGTCACCAATAAACTTCACGTCAACATATTTATTATCATATGGTGACATCACAGAATTCCACAACCCTTTTTGAAGCGTCCTCCACTCATCCTCTCCACAATGGCAAAGTCCAAGTGAAGCATTCCTAAAAGCATTTGCAATTCGGCATTGGCCATGATATTTCTGAACAATTTTGTCCCTAAGAAGATTGCAGACCAACTTTCTAACCTATGTTTGACTCAAATTATTGCGAGAAAGAATTTTTCAAAGAATTAAAAAAAAACAGATAATAAAAACAATATTCATGCATAATTTGTATATAAAGTACGATTTGATTTTCTTGTCAAAATGTTGAAAAAAAATCATAGATTTAACGCTGATAACAAAACAATTTTTCGGAGAGGAGGGAGTAGTTACCATGACAAGAAAATATCGATACAGTATACGACATGAGCAGTTCATATGACAATATAACAAAATGCAGAAATACAAACTTACCGGTGAAAGCAGACCTGAATTCTATCATGCAGTCTTTCTGGGATCGAAACAGGAGTTAAAGTAACCTTACGCACAACGGCATATCGACCAAGTTTCAACCTTGAGTGACCTGAAACTTGAATTCGATCACAGGAGATATCATCCTTCGAAGAGAAACGGATCGGGGTAGCATCAAGAACAGGATTCTCCACTGTAATGCCTGCATTTTATAATCAGTAAATGCTAAACTGAATCGGTAAAATCCCCAGACTGAAAAGTAACACCACAGCTTGGAGAATAGGATTTCTTGTTATAATTAAAATAAAAATGTCAAAGACCATCATCCCACAATCTACAACTTTGTCAAAGAATACATGCAATTAATTGTTAGCCTTAAGCTGAGAAGGAAAGGTTAAGGAGAAAAAAGTAACTACTTAAAACTCCTACAAGACCACCAAATGAAGAAAGCAAGTAATGACCCCCTATTCTACAAAAGGCCTATTTCCATTAATGGGTAACAGAAGATAGCGATCCGAATCATCCGATAATTCATACTCCTAAATGAAGTGAGGAACAAAAGCTCAAAAAATTAATCACTCTGACGTTCACATTGTCATCACTTGTACTTCATCAGACATTCAGCCCTAGTACCCTACAACGTTTCTAACTCATCGAGTCTTCTCAAATTTCCTGCTCAAAAGCGGTACATCCAGGCAATCATAGAGCTAAAGTGAAACAATTTATTACTACGAACTAAAAGAAGCCTCTAACTTGAATCTTTACAGACAGAACACCACAAAATAGTTCTGTCAAATCAAATGGGAAGGATTAAAAGCTCTGCCTCCCTCGCCTCACACACAACAATGCATTTGTTCTTTCTCACATCTTTTAACGACAAAACAGATTGAAGGATTACCGTAGAACCCGAAAAGATTTATGCTTTAAACAACTTTGTCAAAGAATACAGTTGACATTGTCATCACTTGTACTTCATCAGACATTCAACCCTAGTAACCTACAACGTTTCTAACTCATCAATTGAGTGTTCTCAAATTTCCTGCTCAAAAGCGGACTGAACATCAGGGCATTCATAGAGCTAAACTGAAACTATTTATTAATGCGAATTAAAAGAAGCCTCGAACTTGACTCTTTACAGAAAGAACACCACAAAATAGTTCTGTCATATGGGGAGGATCAAAAGCTCTGACTCCCTCGCCTCACACGCAGCAATGATTTGTTCTTTCTCACATCTTTGATTACCATGGAACCCAAAAAGACTTTAAAAAAAAAGAACAGATGGTCTACGTGAGAGACACAGAAGAACCCACCCCCGAAACGAGTGAACCCGCAACTTTATTCAGAAAACCCAAAATCCCAGTACAACCTAATCAAGTGAAAGAAGAGAGGAAGAAGTAAAAGAAGTACCTTTGAAGCCGAGAACAAGCGCGGAACTCAAAAGGAGGGAAACGGAGAAGACGAGTAGAGGGTGTAGAGAACAGCTCGACATTGCCCTCTGCTTTCTGAAGTTGCCCCAAGCAACCTTTTTTGCTTCTTCTTTCCTTCTTTCCCTCCCCCAACAGCTTTCTTAGCGTCCAACTCTAGAGGGAAAAAAGAGAACGTTTTTTTTGGGGGAGATAAATTAGAATGTTTCCAAGTTGTGTTTAAATAGGACTCGAGTCTAGAGTGACGTTAAGTTTCTAACTTACAATGTGAAGTTTGTGACTTCAAATTTCTACTATCTCAATTCATTAACTCTATGTATTAAAAAAGAGTAAAACCAACTTGGATATCTATTTTTATTTTTGTGATATATTATGATTTCATTTTAAATTTTTGTTTCATTGTGATCTTATTTTTAATTTTAAATTGCATGTCTCATTCTTATCTTTTTTATTTAATTTAACCGTTTAAATACCCAGCGGAATTGAAACGACTATTTTAACCTTACTCATACTCACAAGGCAGAACTACTAACTCTCAACCCATATAAAAATAGACAAATTAGCCCACACTAATTTAAAAATTTACAAATCAATCTCATCCACAGACCCAACTACCCTACGTACCATTCTTTTGCAGTCCATCTCTCACCCAAGCCTGGCGTCGCCATCACTAGCCCTAATTGCACCGCCAACCTAACCTAGCATAGCCGACCCCTTCCCAGACCAATAATCGAACACGAAGGCAGAACCAGATGGAGAAATCAGGTCAACCCATTTGGGTGAGTTTCTCGAACCCAACTTTGGGTTTCCACCCCAAAAGCTTCCTTGTCTTGCTCGAATCGCCTTTCAGATTGTCCACCTTCAAAGGCTGGAAATACCTCTTGTCAATTGTGACGTGATCCTTTCAATTAAGACCCGCATACCCAAACGCCGCCTCCAGGAACTCCACAACCGTGTGTGACTCTTCGGTGGCGACCACGTAGTCGTCAGGCTTGTCCTGTTGTAGCATCAACCACATCGCCTACACGTAGTCGCCGACGAATCCCTAATCTCACGATGCCTCGAGGTTCCCGAGGAAGAGCTTGTTCTGGAGACCTACTTTGATCCAACCCACAACCCTAGTGATCTTCCTGGTAACGAAGTTCTCGCCCCGCCGTGATGATTCGTGGTTGAACAATATCCCTTTGCAAACGAAGATTTCGTACGCTTCCCGGTAGTTCACCATGTACCAATGAGTAGCGCATTTGGAGGCAGTGTAAGGGAATCTGGGGTGGAAAGGGGTAGTCTCCGACTACGGTGGCGGGGTGGATTCGAACATCTCCGACGACCTAGCCTGGTAGCGATTTAATGATGGAATGCAAAAAGTTGTGATTTGAAGTATTTGTTTGATTAGTTTTTTGTTTAATTTCTCCACTTTGTGTATCAGTTGACATCATTAACAAGAGACATTCTGAGAAACGATTTCTATTTAAATTTGAATCAGAGATAAGTGTTTTAGCTGAAGCAAACGAGGAGGCGGTGAGATTCGAGGAAGAGTGAGGAAGATGGTAGAATTGAAAATATTGGGATTAAAATAGATTAAATTTAAAAATATTAGGTGTATTATAACAATTAATTAAGAGCAAAAATATCATTTCATCCCGAATCCATTTAAACGTTCAAATTTGACGAAAAAGACTTGAATGAGACGCGTAACTTAATAATATGACTATTTTAAAATAAAAACTTAAACTGAGACCATAATAAATCATAAATATAAAAAGAGGCCACCAAGGCGGATTTTTTAATCTATAAAAAAATGGTTATTTCCTTTCTATTTCAATTAGGGTTTGTTAAAATTTATCCTTTTTTATATAGAGAGTATAGAATTGGGAGGATTGTGGAGAGTAAAACACAAGATCTCCGATTCAAACCTTTAGAAGCCATTTTTTGAAATAAAGTATTTAACTTTAATTTGAAAACTTGTCCAAATTGCTAGTAAGAAAGTCATTCATCATCAATGTTACTCAACATCTCTAATAAAAGGTCGATGATCTGATCAAAACTTTCTGTAAACTTGAGACACCAAACAGAGATTTTCACCTTCGTCTAGATTCAGAGGGCCCTCCGATCCATAAAATGCCCGGAACATAGAGATAGATAGCACAGCAAAAATCGCCATGAACGCGAATCAAGATGGTTGATCAATGTCGCAAGAAGATCAACATTCAAAATCAGCTCGAACAGAGCGACAAGGAAACGAGTCATGGCTTCTTTAGATGCGCCGAGCTCATCCTTCCATTTCTCACTCACCAAGAGCTCGCCGCCGTCGCACTCGCCTGCAAACACCTCCGCCGTCTCTCGAGATCCGTCGCCCTCCGCCGTTCACTCGATGCAGCAAGGTCCTTAGAGACCTCGCCCGTTCCTTTCCACAACTCAGTCGATGGACGCCCGTACTGCTATTTCATCTACACGCCTTGTTCGATCATCTCCTCGCCACCGTATTCGCCACCTCGCCAGCCCTGGGGCTCAACGACTCCTCGCCATTTCGAAATGGGACGAGATGTAGCTAGTAGTGTCATGGTCGTCGACGAGTCAGGAGCGCTTTCATGTGGTTGCCATTGCGAGAGGTGCGTGGAGATCAGTGAGGAACGAGTTTTTGGGTGTCCTTGTACGGATTTGGACGAACTGGGGATAGTCGGGGAGTGCGGGCCGAGCTGTGGTTGCGAGTTGGACTGTGTGAATCGGTCGACACAGAGAGGGATTGGAGTGAGGTTGAAGATTGTGAGACATGAGAGGAAAGGTTGGGGTCTGTATGCTGCTCAGTTCATTCCTGAAGGTCATTTTTTATGTGAATATGCAGGTAACTATCTGTATTCTTTCCTTTTATATGAATAAATTTTCAGTTAGCTTGGACATAGCCATAGCTTATGTAGTTTTAAGTTTGAGATTGTTGTGTTCTGTCAAGTAGAAGCTCGAACTTGATGAAAATGGCAATCTTCTGTTATTTTTCCCATCATTTGTAGACTAATGATTTGATGCCAAGCAGTCTATGTCTCTATTTCATCATCCCATTTGATTCTGGTCATCTTAGTGGATCTGGTATTACAGGAATTATGTGCACTTTTGATTTATCTCTTGAATTGATTATTTGACAGGTGAATTGTTGACCACTGAAGAAACTAGGAGAAGGCAACAAATATATGACAAACTAGCATCCACTGGGCAGTTCTCTTCTGCTCTACTTGTTGTGAGGGAGCATCTACCATCTGGTAAGGCATGCTTGAGGATGAATATTGATGCTACAAGGATTGGAAATTTTGCTCGTTTCATTAACCATTCCTGCGATGGTGGTAACCTATCAATTACACTTGCGAGGAGCTCTGGTTCTTTATTACCTCGCCTATGTTTCTTCACTTCAAAGGACATAAAAGAAAATGAGGAGCTCACTTTTAGCTATGGGGAAATTAGGATTAGATCTGGTGGGTTGAAATGTTTCTGTGGTAGCTCGTGCTGTAATGGAACTATGCCTTCAGAACATACTTAAAAATGTTTCACTCAGGCAATCGAAATATCATTTAAAACATTAGGTATCAAATCAACTGCTAATGGTGATGTGATAATTTAGATCATATCTGCTCCAGATTTTTGCTCTTTATGGTTAGCTAGCTGAAAGTTCAAGAATTTATAGATTTTAAATTGTAACAAACAGTTAATACATGAAATAATATACTCCCTTATTCTCACTTTAATTGTATAGTTTCTTTATTTTCTAGCATCTATCTATGAATTTGTTTCTTCAACATTAAATGGGGTATGAAGAGTGGGTTTTAGGCTTTTGTTGATCCGGAGTTTCAATTGGTTGGATCTAAGATTTAAACAGGGGCAGGAAATTGACAAAATGCGTTGTTTAATTTCACGAGACAGATATGGCAAAAGCTTTCAATTTATAGCAGGGAGGAGGAAAATAGAAAGAAGCATAAGAGTCTTAAACAGTCTGATCAGCTACTTTAATTTCTTCAAGTCCCTCTAACTTTAATATACATGTAATTATTGTGCTACTTTAATCTGCCAATTTTTTGGAGAATCTTAGAATGGGCTAGGTTCTGTCCTACTGGCAGAAATACTGATAAGATTATAGTTAAGGATGCGTAAAAACTTGAGAAAGGGGAGGGGTAATACAGTTGGAGGAGAAACCTTCAGTTTTGAGTTTAGGTTACAATAACAGCATTGTCAATCTGTGGACGCTGGCTTTTTAATTCTTCTTCATCACAATTAATAATGTCAAATTTCTAGAATTCCATTGCAGGAGATATTTGTTTCTGTTCCAAATTCAAACTAGCATTCTCATTCTCCTTACTGAGAATTCATCTAAACATCAATGGTGCTAATATGTTCTGAGACAATTTTGGTTGCCATGAAATAGTATTTAGTTGCTATCATCAGGTATGCAGAATAACATGATTTATGGAAAAATTTACTTAAAGCAGCCAGCTTCAGCATTAATTTTTGTTTTCTTGTTCGATTATTCTTTCTTTTTTGGGCGTGTGCGCCTCCCATGAAATGCTAACTTACCAGCAGATTCCATATTCACAAAACCAGTGTAGTACAGTGTCTGATGGTTGCACTTCATGCTACAGAGGAAGGCTGCTTATGGTAATACTCTGACTAGGATCCTTCTCAGTGTTCAACCTTTGCATAAGTTAAGCTTTATGATTCACCTTTTTTAGCAGCTGAATAATGAATCATATTACTGTTATTGTTACCCACTTGTGCAAACTTTTGTTTATTGCATGTATTGTGTATTTCTGTGTTTCTTTCTGTTTGTATAGATGAAACAGGAGTGGGTGACTTAATTGTAGCATCTTGAGAAGCTTAATGGTGTGATTTTAGTTGGGGGGGGAAATGGTGAATCACATTGGCAGAGTCACACAGGTAGCAATGGCAAGACAGCCATGCACGTTTTGGTTTCTAGATGCAGAAGCCACACGGTACGGGAAGCACAAATCTTGTGCCCTCCCTCAAAGACAACTCATTTAGCCATTTTCTTTCACACTAAAACAACTGTTGCTCCCTGAGTCACACATATATAGATAGATATAAGTTGAGTTTAGTTTAGTCTTTATTTGTTTAATTACTCTGTTAATTAATTAATAGAGTAATTAAGGCAACACTAATATCATTCCCTTTGCACGTGCCCCTCACACCACCTCAGACTCTTCCCATTTCGCTCTCCTCCCTCACCAACCATAACGCCCCTTTCACTTGCTTACTTGCATTAATAAAGAAGTATTAGTATTAGTACTAGAAAAGACAAGAAATAAATAGGTTTGTATGTGGGAAATGAAATCCCTTCACGAGACAAACGTGTCCCCCTCAAATTTCTCACATATAAACACACCAGTCCACCACTCTTGTGATTTGCTACATCAGACCAACTTGCAGGTAGTACCCCGTATGGCTGACCGTCATCATGCCCAAGCCGCATCTGGTGACCGCCGCAGCAGCAGCAAGGGAACAGGGAAGCATGCAACTGTCCTGCCTGAAGCTGAGGCTGCCACGGCACCTCCCCCATCTGCGCCATGCGGTGCATGCAAGTTCTTGAGGAGGAAATGCGCCGATGGCTGCATATTTGCACCCTACTTCGGATCAGACCAGGGTGCTGCTCGTTTTGCTGCGGTTCACAAGGTCTTCGGCGCCAGCAATGTTTCTAAGCTGCTCCTTCATATTCCAGTGAATCGACGCCATGATGCAGTAGTCACCATATCTTATGAAGCTCAAGCCAGACTCTCTGACCCTGTCTATGGTTGTGTCTCTACCATTCTTGCTCTACAACAACAGGTAATGAATGCATCAATACTTATCCTGATCAAAGGTAAATCCTACCTTCTGCATTAATTTATTGCCATATATATATATATATATATATATACATATCGATTCTGTTTCAATCCATGAATAAATAAGCAAGCATATGCAGAAAGATTATCAATTCTGTTTCAATTGAAGTTGAAAGTTGAAACCAAAAACCACTTTTGGTTTCAAACAAAGCACTTGTTCTGGCTTCACGTTTTTGTTGCTAGTTGGTTTGGCCACCGTCAAGTATGTAAGACTTTTGAATCCGTTCCGTTTTGTTTTATTGTATTTGTTGGTGCCTGCCATATATGATGACATATTACAGTAAAGAATACGTTATTCACTTATACATAAAAATGTATTTAAAAATGTTGTATTTATACATATTGGGTGTGTTTGGCAATAACTTTTTAAAATTAGCTTTTGCGTTTTAAAAAGCTATCTACGGATAGCTTTTCACGATTAGCTGTAGCTGTAGCTGTTTGATCTTGACCATTAAAAAG
This sequence comes from Daphne laureola, assembly GCA_038382905.1. Taxonomy (NCBI): domain Eukaryota; kingdom Viridiplantae; phylum Streptophyta; class Magnoliopsida; order Malvales; family Thymelaeaceae; genus Daphne; species Daphne laureola. The sequence continues at coordinate 32,898 of JBBYHH010143739.1, forward strand.
TTGTCTAAAACGCTACAGCTACTTGAAACAGCTATTGCCAAACGAGACCATTGTCATGCAATGTTTGAAATTTACACTTATCCCCCAAATCTTTATATATTTTACCAACATCTTATCATAATTTCTGCAGGTGTCAGTGTTGCAAGCGGAGCTAGCTTTGGTGCAGAACCAGTTGATGAACAGCAGATTGGTCATGTCAAACGCTCTTCAGAACTCTCAGCATCAGCAGCAGCAACAGCAGTTGCAAATGGCGTTGCTGCATCAGCCAACTTACTCCAACAACTCCTCAAGCTCTAACAACATTGTCAATTTGACCAACTTCACTTCGACTTTCGACCTTATGCATGATACGACGCCGTCGTCTCACCTTCAGCTGTCTCGCCCCTCCGCCCAACTCGGCGCTGGTGACGGCGACAGCGACGAGCAAGAGTCCAAGACTATTTCTGCTATCTTCAGCTGTACTACTGATCACGACTTAATTACCCGAAGATGATTGCAAAATTACAGCTTGCACCCTTTTACTTGTAAGGATTAGTTAAATTAACCCTTTGGTTTGCTTTCCTGCTGATCTTACCTTTTTTTTGTTTATTTGTTTCCGTCTTTCGATTTCAGTAGTAGTAGTTTATAGTTTATGGATACAATATGGTTGTTAACCAGTTGTCTGTCATGCGCTAAAACTGGGAATTTTGTCAAGTCTCAAACGTTTCTCTTTGACAAACTAATCCTTAATTATAAGTTGTTGGCCTTTCCTTCATCATGACGATTCAGATAAATCGTTTGAACTTTAATGGATGGTCCGTTTCAAACGAAAAATTCATCAGTTTTAGCGGATGAATAAAATTCACAAATTTGGTGGGCCGGCCTGGTTAGATCGGGCTGATCAAATGTGACCTTATTTCAACCAACCCAAACTCAGCCCATTTATTCTAGAATGGCTGGGTTTAGCCCAGACCTTATTTTGACCTGAAAAACTTGATTTTTAAATTCCCCCCACGACCTTTATTTGTTTTTTTGGGTGCAAAATTTAGATTTGAAATCATATGTTAGAAATTAGAATTATCTATTTTCCCTTGTGATTTTTTTTTTAACTTACATTTCAAAATACTATAGGAATAATTAAGATCATAAACTAAATGTTGAAATAAATATTTTAATAAAAAAGGGAAGATGCAGATGTATTTTGACCAATTATTAAAATTAGTTACAGGTTCTAGCCAGGTTACATTTTTGAGGTGTACGTTAATGAATACATTCTTCCGTACTTAAATCCCGTACTTATCTCCCACACTAATCCTTTTTTCCACTTCACTTGACCACTACGCATGCTTCCTAACTTTAAGAATTGATGGTGAACTTTTTTTTTTCTTTCCCTTTTTTTAAATAACAGAATTGATTTTGAAGTTAATTATGCATGTGAGTCGTACAAAATCGTATTTTTCTTCCTTTATCCGAGCATGAAGATGAAAGAATGCTCCAAGATTTAAAGATAATAACATAAAGTAGATGCACAAAAATACTTTTTGAAGTAGAAAAGGGAAATCGAGGAGAATAAAGTAAAGTTCATATAAAATGAATTTCTAATTGATGTATATGGTACTAACCCAACTCGGCCCTTGATCGATCAAGTCAATTGCTAGTCCAATTATAGTTTTAACTCCATTAATCAATCATTAATGTATTTTTATCTCTACTTACGATTCTACTATATACAAATAAGAATTGTCATCATCTATATACCTTCTACACTTTTAATACATTCTTTAAGAGCATCTACAACAATACTAGCTATCAGACTTCTAAATCAAATATAACTAGAAAAATAGAAAAAAGTAGACAAATTTCTTATCCAACAACACTAGTTATCATGCTAGCCATAATAATTTTAGTTATTTGGTTCTCTAAATTTGGGAATGAGGAGAGAGATTTCATTGCTAGCCATATAATAAATATG
>JBBYHH010143740.1:0-23311 GCA_038382905.1 Daphne laureola
AGAGTAGAGAATAAAAACTGTTTAGAATTGTAGTGTAATCTCCAACTGATCAATCTTGAAATCCAAGTTGGAGCAACGAAGAACGAGTAGAAAAGCTATCCAAAACCCTAGGTGAGAGTTCTCTAGGAAGAAAAATCGCAAGAACTGTTTAGGAGTATTAAAACTTATCTTTTGGGTCTAATTTTTGCATAATTAAGCAGTCCAGAATTTTCTGGGTCGGCATCCAGGCGATCGCCTGATGTTTTACTCCCGTCGCGTGGCGGTCGCCTGACCTCCTGCCACTTTTGATATTTCTTGCTGGGTGATCGCCTGATGATGCAGTTCGGTCGCCTGGCCTTCCCCTGACCTCCTACCACTTTTGACATTTCTCAGGGTCAGGCGGTCGCCTGACCCTTGTATCCACTCGCCCGTGCATCGCCTGGCCTCCTGCCACTTTGTGATTTCGAGGTCAGGCGATTGCCTGACAAGCGATCGCCTGAAGCTCGCCTGCTTCAATTTCTTTCTTTTCTCCTTAAACTCTTCTCATGCTTGCATTTTGATCCCCCATTTTGATTTTCCGTGCGTTCCTCTTCCAGATTTCTCCATTTTTCCCACGAACATGGATTTTATGAAAAACAAACTTGTGCCCACACTAAGTACTAACAATCATTCAATAAAAGCATGTGTATGGAGGAAAACATGTATAAATATATGACAATCATCAACAATGAAAGACGTGAAGTGAAGTTGCACCAAACTTTGCTTACCGGTGAACTTGAACGAAGGATCGATGAAACACTATAAAACCAAATGCAAGAAGGATTTTTCAAGAGAGATGGAGAAATTTTTTTCAAGAAGATAATGTGCAAATGGATGGAGAATATGGATGATGGAGGTGCCCTTTTATAGTGGTAGGGAGAGGCCTAGCCATAAAGGGCACCATAATGTACCATTATGCTAGCCATAACCTTTCACCTTAAAGGTCATAAACCACCATACTTATGGTAGTAAAACTTCCCTACTAATGGCCAGAACCATGGTCATAACATCACCACTAATGGAACATAAACCTCATAGTAATTATAAAAATTAAAAAATGAAAAAATGACAATTTATCATCCATATAATTTTCACAATATTTCCAACAATCCCCCACATGAATGAATTTTTTGTTTCTTCCCATTTTGAGTATAATTATGGTGGTGTTCATCAACTGAATCCTGCATAAGAAAAGTAGGTGTAACCCTTTGAACTTTCCCCTTGTAAAATACACTTGCTTTACTAGCTGTCCAGTAGAGACGATGTCTTTGAACTGTCCTACTTTATTGTGTAAAGAACCCATATATTTTACATAGGAAACATTCCTCATTTGTACAGTTCTCATGATTTTGTTCATTTTGGCCATGAACACATCCTGGATCTGCAAGAGTTTCTAAAGAACTGAGCCTGAACAATTCTCCTTTGAAGCGGCCCCACTTCTCTCTCACATAGGTGATTTCTTAAGTCTCAAGTAACCTGATTACTTACTTAAAAATTATTAAAGCAACACATTGCTATCCTGGTTCACAATACTGTTTCAAGACAGGAATGAGTTTGAGGTTATCCTCCATAGTGATCACATTCAATTTTATAATTTGGTTGTCCCGTTGAACCTATATCTTGGGATCTCCAGTCAACTAGGTTGGTTATCCACTATAAGATTTTTCTATCCATAGGCTTAACCTCATTCCTTTTATCAATTTCCCAAGTAACTCTCTATTTAACCATTTGGTTTATGAATCCATAATGTCATCTTTTGACTTCAAATAGTCAAACATAATAATTACTCAGATTGAGAGTAGTTGTATGATGGTATTATACCTTTGACGAACATGTCAAGGCTTACCATTCTACATGTATTGTACATGTTTCTCACATCTTTGGAATGTTCGTTAGGAAATGGTATGACCATTCAGCTTCTTTTCCACACTCATTCTAGGCTACTATCTTGAGTTATGGATTTAGCTACAATCATTTATCCTTGACACTTCCAAGATATAACAACATAACTGAACTTTCTTGCTACGACATCTTTTGATCATAAGTGAACTGTTACTGAAATTACCCACATGTGATTCAATATAAAAGGAATTGATTTCACTTCTATGGTTTCTCTCCATAAACAGTCTCAACGTAATTTTTTGAATCATGTCACTATGATCTTCATAGTTTTACTGTCCATTATTAAATCATCTTTATTTTAAAGAATGATTCAATTTAACCCCACTTTCTTGTCTTCTGTTCATCCGTCTGTTTCCGGATTATTTACAAGAAACTGATCACACTTTTGGTAATACTTTTCAACGCACTCCCACACTCGCAAGTATTTATATGGGGATCTTCTAACTTTACCATAACTTATACTCCCTCTGTCCTTAAATAATTGATTCATTTGTTTTGATATTTTTAAGGTATTTAATCTATGATTTATTTTCATGAATGTTTTAACATATAAAGTTAATCAATTTGTATGTGTATTATAATTTGCAACATATCCTTTCCAAATATATTTTTTTTGATTTTTTTCTTTACTATTTATCTTAAAACAAATTGAGTCCAACAGTGCTACACAAAACATGAAAGTCAAATGAATCAATTATTTAAGGACGGATAGAGTATATAGTAGGGCAACCAAAAAATGGTCGGATCAACTACCCCGAGGAAAGTCCGACCAACCAGCGACGACATCACTCACCACCGCTGGGATCGGATTCCCCCGAACCCAGCAGAACAACCTCATCCGTGGCCCCACACTTCCGACCAACACCTGCACCGTGCATACATAACCTCCCTCTAACACAACTTCAGTAAAAACAATAAACTCAAAGGGCGGATAACCACCAGATCGACCATACCGCTGCTGGCGGACAGCCAGAAGAGAGAAATTAAAGCCGATCGCTGCAACCCTAATTCCGGCATAGTCTGCTCCTTCACTAGACATGCTGGAAACAAACCACCTGAGATTCACGGTACCAATTCCACCACCACAAGACAACAACACCAATAGCCCATCAACCACCATGATCCGAGACACCAATCCACCGTTGTGGCTTCTCTGCTCCTTCAATTGCAAAATCCCCCACCACAAGCGACCGGGAACAGGCCATCAGTTTGGTGACAGAGAACTCGCACCAGAGATGTCGGCCCGTTGAACTGGAACCGGACCACGACACCACCCGACCCTTGCACCTCCGGATTCAACACCGATAGTGGCGGTTGTGGACTTCGCATCATGAGTTCGATGACGAAATCGGATGACAGAGGAGCACCTATGAAAACAGAGGAGTGACCGCCCAAAGCGAGGCCGACCGAGCGATCTGGGGTACGAAGGCCGATCGAAGCAGCGACGAGTAACTGGCAGCTGCGGCGGTGGCGCCTGAAAACAGGGGAGTGAACCTCAGCGGCGGCTAGAGTTTGCCCTTCCATTCTATGAAAGAACTAGTACTTATCAATTTTGGTTGGAAGCTACCTAAATCCATTATAGATGAAGTTCATTTTCAGTTCCTTGGTTTTGTCGGTTGTCTATTCAGGTCCGTTTATGAGAATTTCTCCTATTGGGTTCCCTTACCTTTGATTTTTGTCTCAATCAAATCTTTCCATCACTTTGACCGTTAAGTTGACAATTAATTGACGAGAAATGATAAAAATGATCACATTTAATTAACAACTTATTCCCTAATTTTAAAAAATTAAATCAATTTTATCCAAAAGTTAAAAGTTTCCCATTGACTTGCGCGAGAATGTGATGGAAAAAATAGGTAAAATCAACTAATAAATTTAACCCGTTCAAAACCCCAAACGTAGGGTGCGCGTTTGTTGCTAGGGTGAGCGGGATCAAACCACAAAGATCTGTAGATCGCGATTTCCATAGCTCTAAATTGTATTTTTTGGTTTTCAAAAATATGGTTGGAAAAAATAAACAGTAGAGTGCAGAAATAAAATGTAACACGAAAGAGATACTAGAATAATTCAAATGATGAAAACCTCATAGAGAATCCTCTAGCAATTGATGAAAGCTAGAGCAGAGGCGGTTCGAGAAACCCCAAATTAGGAGGTTGCATAAATATCAAGCAATGATCTCTCAGCTTAGAGCCATTCTCACCATCGGTTGATCTGGTGGATCTCTTCCTACCACTATCTCCTAAGGGCCTTACGCTAATTTAATGCCAGTTTGGAAGGCCTTGTGGCAGTTAATGGATTCCCCCAATGTTCTAGGATTCCCTCTCATGCTATCCCCAAAAACAAGTAGAGAGATCCGGGTCCATTTGATGACGGTTTCTCGATGCATCAACACTGGACACATGAAGATGGTTGAGACGTAGTAGCACTCCGATACCCATTCCATCCTCATAAAGCTCAAAATCTCCTACACCCATCCCACCCTCATTGGTTGATTTTAGGTGCCATCGGTTATATCTTGTTTATTTAGAAGTTTAATCTAGAGGTTTATGGTTTAGTTCCTTTAGCTTACTGGAAAGAATTATAGCTCTCAGTTTTAGTACATCACTACTTCAGTTACCTAATTGTTTGTCTAGCTTACCTTCAGTTATGCTTGTTATTGGGTTTAATGTAATTGCTAGCTCATTTGGTAGAGTCAGTTAGTCTTGATTGATGAAGAAGTGTGCTTGCTCATGATTGTTTTGGTTGGATCCTTCTGTTCTCTTTTTCTTGTAAGTGAAATTCAATTGCTGATTTTCTATAAATGTTTGGTTGAGAAATTGACATTAGTGTTAATAGGTTCCTTTAGTTGTAAGAAATAGGTTTTATTTCTAGTTACCTTAATTTATTGTGTTTGTGACACTTGCTGTTTAGGTGGTGACTTTTTGAGTTTGCATATCCCAGTTGAGGGATTGGTTTGTCCTTTTACATGTCATTGTTGAACCTGAAATTACATTTTAACTTGCAAGTTAATTTTGGCCTTCTTCTTTAGTGACCGTGAGTACTGAGTAGTTCACTTTATAGGTTGATGTTTATGTTTGGCTAGTCGGTTTGCTTTTATGTAAGAACCATTGGTCAAGTGTTTAGATTCAACACACTACAAGAAAAAGGTCATTTAAGACCATTATAATCGGACCAGTCAATAAAAAATAAACTGGTCCTATATTTTCAACTCTGTATAACTTGGTCCGGTTTTTATAAACCGTCCTTAAACCGGTCCATCAAAAAACAACTTAATCGAAAAATCTTAAATCAACCTGGAAAAAATACGCCAGTAAACCTCGCTGCCTCTTGGTTGATTCTTCGTTGCACTCGGAACCCTCCCTTTGCTCGATTTCTCGCAAACTCCCCAAATTTCCAAAACTCTCCGATCCTCTATGAAAAGCCTTCAATCCACCAATCCAACTCTATCAGAACCTAAATCTTCACCGATTATGATGGTAACAAATCACCGATTCTCATTGGTTAATTGGCGGTGTTTGAGGGAAGAGGTTGTTCGAATTGGCCAGAGATCGACGCTTAGTTACTGGTGACGGAGGAAGCTTAATTATGGGAGACGGAGGAATGAAGCTTGGTTCCGGCGTGGCGAGTCCCGCAGACAAGGCTCTTCTACGTTTATCAGCTACTTTCGCTACTCTCGTAGAAGTTTTGGTGGTAAGTCCGTCTCTCACACGTCTCTCTCCAACGGGTTTGTCTAATCTTTTCCATGTCTCTTCTTCATCTTCTGCTCAGTTTTCGTTGATTTCTGTTTAGAAGTTTGAGTTCTTAAATATTAATTGTTAAGGTTGTGGTGTTTCGTTTAAGTTTCTATTGATTAGACACTTACTATCGAGGTTGAAACTCTTGAATGTGGGAATTCAGTTGATTGAATCTGGGAACTTATGGTTCGTTTTGTTAGCTCTTGTCACTTATTGAGGGAAGACACTCGCATTACATGGTTGCTCGAACTGTAAAGTCCGGCAAAAAAAAAATGTGTTATGACTAGTTATTGGTTTGAGGGTTTGTGTGTGTATTATATTCACACTTCTTGTTGAATAGATAGTACTAAAGGCTTGTTAAGTATATGAATTTTTTAACTGCCCTAAACATGCTTGTTAATTATCTGAATTTTAAAGTCATAGTAATAGATACTGAAGGCTTACTCATTATTGCTAATTTATGGACTATGTTGGTGCAAGGATTGTGATATGTTGGCTGCATCTATTTCACTTTGAAAATTGCATGTTATGTATTTCTTTATAACACTTTCGGTTCCTTCTTAATTAATGGTATGTTTATGACTTAAGGGAAAGTTAATTGTGGTGGGTTTGATGTGTGTGTCAGTTTTATTACTAACAGTCACCTGCTTTTTCTTTAATATGTGGTCCTAGATATAAAGCAAATCCATTTGTGTGGCTGCAAACGAGATTGAGTTGCAGTTTATGAACATGTTCGTTCTGATAGTTTAAATTTATTATCATAAATGTGCTTTCAATACTGTTGTGTTTATTGGTAGTCTTCTGACGTGTGACCTCGCTATTGATTAGGAGAAACCATAAGGAGACTTGAATCACTTTGCCATTATCTTGATCCAGGAAATTCGAAAGTTACCAAAGCAAGTATGCTTCTTTCTGTATTAGACTGAATTGAGTTTTGAGTTTTTATGTTCACAAATCACTCTGGAAAGAAATTGTATTCTAGTTGTTGGACACTTGTGGTTTTAATCTTTCTCAAGCATATATAAGCAACGGTTTCAATTCTGTTGATTGTTATTCATGAGTAGTAAGTTGTTCTGATTGGGAGGAAATTGTATATGAGTTGATGCAACATTTGTGGGGAAATGCAACATGTGATTCTGTTGAATATACTTAGTGCTTGATAACTAAAAGTTGTGTTTATATATTAATGAGGAACGTGATGGGAAGGAGCCAGATCGTAAAGCTATATAAATTAAGCCGAAAGAGAAAGGATGGTTCATATGTTCGTTCTGAAGTACAACACAAAATGGTATTGTTTCCTTTAAAAATATAATGTTGTGTGAGAGAGTTTTGGTTAGCCTTGATTTTGTTAAATTTTAGAGTTTAGACGTTTAAATTTTTTAAATGATTGTGAAACATCAATAATGATTACTACATATATTAGAGGAAACTAAAGAATTAACTCCTAAATATATGTACGTCTAAGAACAATGAACCACTGCCCTGCACCTCTAACCTTCGACCACCGTAACTCCTCCCTTAACGATCGGAGAACCGTTAGAAACCCGATGGTAGCCTCCTTTTCCATCAACAGTTATCAAAGATCAACAATTATAGCAGATCTGTTCGGACGATCCGGTATCCGACCCGGTCAAATCAGCCAACCAAGGTCTCAATCAACCGCACCGGAACAACCAATCGCTTTCCCGGTCGCCGACGCTCCATTCCCAACCATTTCTTGAGCTTAAGTCATATTAATTTCAAAATTGTCATCCTCTTCTCCTCCATGTTCTTTCGATCTCTGTACGTCTAAGAACAATGAACCGCCACCCTGCACCTCTCACCTCTAGCCTTCGATCACCGTAACTCCTCCTTTAACGACCGGCGAACCATTAGCAACCCGATAGTAGCCTCCTCCTCCATCAACAGTTATCGAAGACCAACAATTATAGCAGATCCGTTCGGATGACCCGGTCAAATCCTCCAACCAAGGCCTCAATCGACCGCATCGGAGCAGCCAATCGCTTCCCTGGTCACCAACGCTCCATTCCCAGCGATTTCTTGAGCTTAACGATGCGAATTTATCCCACGATCCGAACCTGCAACCTGCTGCACATGATAGAATTATGATGCGCCTACATACCTTAATGATGTGCTTACATACCTTAATGATGTGCCGTCAACTCATTATGATGTCCCTGTTTATAAAAAACATGTAACCACGAATTGCATACAATTAATGCTCAAAGCTATCATAATGAAGTTAATAATGATAATTAATAATGAATCGGAAGAATATAAGCTAAAACAGATCGAATAAGATAAAATTTCAGTGAAAGAAGCATCACATTGCACCACAAAAGTATCATTTCGCATGTAGTGCATCATTTTGAAGGATGAGTGCATCGTTTGAGTTTATCATTCGGGAGAGGAAGTGCATCATGTGTGAGTTGAAATGCATCATTAATTGGGGAAAATAACATCATGTTTGTAAGAGAGAGCATCAAAGTGGAAAGGGAGAGCATCAATCAGATCACCAAGTGCATCATTTTAAACAGTTGAAGAAAGTGAGTGCATCATTAAGTCATTAGAACGAGTGCATCATATTTGTAAGAGAGAGCATCATAGTGCAACGAGAGTGCATCGTTGTGGTCACCAAAAACATCATTTTGGGATGTTGAAGAAAATGAGTGCATCATTAAGTCATCAAAATGAAGGCATCATGTTTGTAAGGTAACACATCATACTTGAAACGCAGAACATTATTCTGGTCATCAAGCGCATCGTTTTGAAAAGTTGAAGAAAACGAGTGCATCATTAAGTCATCAGAACGACTACATCATGTTTGTAAGGGAGAGTATCATAGTACAATATGAGTGCGTCATTGTGGTCACCAAAGACATCATCGTGAGAGGTTGAAGAAAATGAGTGTATCATTAAGTCGTCACAATGATAAATGTAAGGTAGTGCATTATAAGTAAAACATAGAGCATCATTCGTGACACCAAACACATCATTTTGAACAAAGATATCTAACTATCTTGTCCAATAGAGAAGAGCATCATTTTCAGTGCTAAGATCATCGTACTAATCAACGTGAGCATCATTGTAAGCACATAGAGCATCAGTTTAAGCACTCCATCATTTTGAAAGGTTCAAGAAAATGTGTGCATCATAGTTTATTGAGACTGCATCATTTTTTAAGAATGGAGTCGATCATTGATGAAGTGCATCATTAGTGGGGCATAGTGCATTATTAAGTCATCAAAAGGGATTCATCATGTTTGTATATGAGAGGATCATAGTGCAACTAGAGTGCATCATTAGTGGAACAAAGGGCATCATTTGATAGCACAAGAGCATCATTGCGAACAGTTGAACAAAGTTCAACATTATCATCAAGACGAGTGCATCATTTTGTTATGGGAGAGCATCATAATGCCACGTGGAATGCATCATTGTCATGATCAAACGCATCTATGCATTTGTGCTATAGAACAAAATGTTTACATCAGAGCCATCAGAAACGAGCACATCATATTGTTATCGGAGCGCATCATATTGCATCGGGAATGCGTCATTCAGGTGTCGGAGAGCATCAGTTTGGGCTTCTAAACAAATACGTCGGGCCGATGGTTTTTTATCGTCGGAAGAAGGGGGGCTGACTAGATTTGTTGGTTGCTCTACATGGAAGGAATGATTAATCACCTTGGATTCGGTGATTTCGAAATCATCGCCGAAAAACATGGCGATGAGCTGGGAGCCGTGTTCTTTCCTTCTTATTTTATCTATAGGCACATAAGTGTGCCTATGGCACAACCTATCCACACTCACTAAATTATACCAAGTATTATACCAAGTATTTGGCAGTAAAATGTAAGCCTATATGTTTCCTTTTCTTCAAAGTACTGCACTTTATGTTTCAGGAAATTGAGTATTTAGTTAAGAATATTGCATATATGATTATTTAATATAGTACCCATAAAAAATATAGTTTTATTAGTAATATAGCTAAAAAAAAGCTTGTTATGCTTTTTCCATGTACAGGGTGCTTTGACAGTTGATGCAGCAAGTGGAGCTTGAATAAAAGACGAAGATAATGACAATACGAGGACTTGGATTATTCCGATGATAATGAATGAGTGTGATTAGGGGTGTAAACTTTTGTAAATAGTTGGCTATGAAGTTGGATTAATCATTTTTATTTCTATAGAGCAAACTATAAGATTACTAAAGGTTTTAGTTTTATGCTACTAGAATCATTCTGTAAAACCTTTGATCCTTACCACAATGCAGAGGGATCAATTTGATGAAGAATCTAACTTGATGGAGCTCACACAACAATGGACATAAAATGTGGCCTCTTCCACCTTCCAACTCAAAGATTGGACAATAGAAAAGTCTTTCCAAAGGAATTGAGGGATCTAACACCTCCTAACTCTAAGATTAGGCAATACTAGATATTAATCTCAAGGTTGGACCTTGAGGGCTGGATGTGGAAGGTAGCAAGAAAAGTAATAACAATGGCTAATCTTCTCAAGCATACAAATATGTTCCAAGTGTTTCTACTAAGTTAGCTCTCCTTTTATGAAGGAAAAGCTCTAGAAAACAATAATAAAAAAAATCTAGAGGGGTATGGGTGTTATGACACAAACATGGGTCTTGTACAAAAATCTAGCTAAAAGTACAAGTTTTGATCAGATTATTGAGCAAGGGTCGGGGTTATGTACGAATCCTATGTGCTGAGGTTTAGTGCTGAGGTTTGGTGAGGGGAGGGGCGCACAAGGCTTAGTGTGGACCTTGAGGAGCAAAGATGTGCGCGAGTGTGCTTGGGCTTGGAAAGGTGTGGACCTCATGTGCTGGGGTGTGCAGACCTTGGTGCTGGGGTCTGGAGCATAAGGGCGAGCGCACGGGTACTTGATGCGGCGCACAAGTCTGCACTTTTGGTGCACACATTGTGCTGCCCTCTTGTGCGTGCCTATGTGAGCAGGGTTTGGGGCGCACATGCCTGCACACAAGGCATGCTCCTCTTTCAAAATTGCTCTTCTAAGCTCCATTTGAACCACCTTTTTCAAGTCTGATCCTCTTTGTTGGTGTTGAGGTTTCTAGATTCATATCAAACTCTCCCTCTTGAGAAGATTCATCCTCGAATCTTAAGGGTGTAGTTCCTACAAATCTTAGAAAACACTACAAACATTTGAAGAATATTAGCAATTAGTGAATCAAACCTTAATGGGAGGAACCCAACTGTAGTCATGGGAGATGAGGTAGTGACAAGGCCCAAACAAGAGGTAGTGAGATGGACAATCCGCCATTTCTCTTTACCTCGTTAGTGAGGAAAATTTTGACATGAGTCACCACCAATCATTTTTACCTAGGCCGATTGGAAACTTAAAACTGGTCTACGAAAGATCTGAGTTCGTTAGTCAATTACGCACAAAAATGTAAATTCTCGAGCGCCCAAAAATTGGTACCACGGGTTCGTTCTATTCATTTCCTTGATTTCATTTAGCAAAGAGATTTCATGGGTTCATTCTATTCAATTCCTTGCCAAAAAATGTAAATTCTCGAGCGCCCAATATGTATGAGGAGGAGTTTCGGGTTGTGAAGGGTAGGAGGATGAAGGATAAAAGAAAATGGATTTTAGTTGGGGAGGGTGCTAAACCTAGAACACCTACGTCTGTTCTACCTATTTCCAATATGTAAGTGAAGTTAAAGGAGGTCCATGTTGGAGTAGAGGAAGCTCTGCTTTTAAACATCTCTGATTTGGATATCTTGGAATGTGAGGGGGCTTAACCAACCCTTGAAGCAAAAGGCTGTGAGAAAGTTGATTCGAAATAAAGGGGTGTCCTTGTTTGCAGCATTGGAAACGAGGGTTAATGTTGAGCAATTTCCTTCACTTTTTGCTAGAATTTTTGGGAATTGGTATTTTGTGAATAATATGATCAAGCTCCTAATGGGAGAATATGGATAGCTTGGGATCCTAGTGTCTTGTTGGTGGTTACTAAGTTTGTTAATGCACAGTTTCTTCATCTGAATGTTTCTCATATGGTGGAAGGGTGGCACGTGGATCTAACTGTTGTGTATGGTTTTAATGATATTGTTGGGAGATATGCTACTTGGTCTTCCTTGAGGAAAGTGGGGGTGGATGATTTGTGTCCTTGACTTATGATTGAGGACTTGAATGAAGTTTGTTTGTCATCTGAGAAGGTGGTTTATGCTAGTGTGCCTAGTGTAAATGGTTCAGGCTTGAGGGATTTTTTTGCATCACCTGTGACTTTTGGATTTTAGAAGTGTGGGATCATTTTTTACGTGGCAAAATAATCAGTCTGGACAGGACAGAGTTATGTGCAAACATGAGAGGGTTGTGGGTAATTCTTCTGCTCATGATTTGTTCTAGGGTCTTGTTGTGGAGTTCTGTGATGAGGTGTATTATGATCACTCTATGGCTTTCCTAAATTTTGGTCAGTTGAGGAGGGGTGGCAGGGTACCTTTTAAAAGTTTGAACATGTGGGCTTTGCATGAACAATTTCTTCCTTTGGTTGAGAGGGTGTGGAGTGAGGGAGTGAGGGATGTGTCTCCTGCTAGAAGACTTTGTTTGAAGTTGGGGAGATTGAAGTATGTCCTTAAGAAGTTCAATCTAGAGCACTTTTGTGATATTTCTAAGTGGGTGGAGAGGGCTAAGGCTGATTTTGATATGGCATTGGCTAGGGTAAATCTAGATCCTTTCAATAAGCTGACTAGTAGTGAGTTGGTTGTCCTGGAGGAGGAGTATTTGTGCTATATAAAGTGGAAGCAGAGCTTCTTGTCACAAAAGGCCTCTAAGAGTGGATTCGATTGTGTGATAGTAATAACCATTATTTTCACTCTAGGATCAAGTAAAGGAGGGTGTCTAGGTCTGTAACATGTTTAAGGGGATCAGATGGGTCTATGACCTCTGATCCTGAGGAAATTGCCTCTCTATTCTTGAATTATTTTGAGAGGATCCTAGCCCCTGTGTTTGGGGATAGATATTTGGCCAGCCCTATTATGTGTTTGTATGGTAGGACCGTTAGGATTTGGTGTATTTAGCTTTTGATATTACTCTACAGAAGGTTAGGGATGCCTTGTTTAGTATGGCCCCTAACAAAAGTCCTGGTCCAGATGGTTTTTCTGCTAGGTTTTTCCAGAAGGCCTTCTCTCTGGTCTCCTCTGATCTTTTGGAGGCTATCACTTGGTGCTTTAAGTTTGAGTCCTTCCCCAAGGGCTTCCCTGCTACTGCTATACATTTGATTCCTAAGAACAACTCTGCAAATCACCTTGGTGTGTTTCGACCTATTGCTTGTTGTGTTATGGCTTATAAGTTTGCATCTAATATTTTGGCCTTAAGATTGCAACCTATCCTACAGTATTTGGTTCACCCTGTCTAGGGGGATTTTGTCAAACATAGACAGATTGTGGATAATATCATGCTCTGTCAAGACATTATTCATGGTTATAATAGGACTGATATCTCTCTTCGTATGTTTTTAAAGATTGATATTAAGAAGGCGTATGATTATGTCCCCTGAAACTTTATTAGGAGTCTGTTGGGACATCTAGGGTTTCCTTGTCTGTTTATTAATTGGATTATGACCTGTGTTTGTTGACCCTGGTATTCTGTGGTGGTCAATGGAGGCCTGGAAGGTTTTTTTAAGGGGACTAGGGGGCTTAGGCAGGGGGATCCCCTAGCCTTCTTGTCTTTGTAATGGAATATTTCTCTCAGATTATGGTGAAATGTTTTGATGAATGGTATATTCAGTTTCACCCTAGATGCTCTAAGTTGAATTTGTCTCATCTGTTTTTTGTTGATAACCTTGTTATTTTTGCTAAGGCTACTGTTAAGTCTGCTATTGGTGTTAAGATTGCTTTGAACACCCTCTCCTCTCATGTTGGTTTGGATATTAATGAGCTTTAGTCTAGTGCATGTGTTCTTTGTTGTGGTAAAGTCTGATGTGCAGTTGCAAATTTTGAACTATTTGGGTATGGTTTAGTATACATAATTATTGGTTGTCTATTTTTCCTATCTCCAAGAATGTTTTGAAAAATATTGAGAAATGAGTGAAAGGGTATCTGTGGGGTGGTTCTACTGCTTCTAAGATTAGGGTGTTTGACTGGGCCAAGACTTGCTACCCTAAGAAGTTTGGGGGGTTTCGGTATTTTTTCTATGAGTCTTTGGAAATCTGCATATAGTGCTAAGAAGATCTGGAGATTGCTTGCGGATAAAGAAAGTTTATGGGTCTGTTGGGTCCATGTGTTCTACACATGAGAGCAGGGCTTTTGGTCCATGTTGTTCCCTAAGTCTGCTTGTGTGGGGGTTAAAGATATCTTTAACAATAGGCAATTGTTCTCTGACTGGTTCCAATCTTATTCTTATGTGGATTTTGTGAAATTCCCAATGAAAATGGCTTATTTTCATATTGTGGAAAAGTATGATCTGGTGAAGTGGTATGTGCTAGCTTGGGGTCCTGCACATGTACCAAAAACCTTTGTTATCATGTGGATGACTGCTCTTAAACGTTTGAATACTCTTGATAGAGTTGTTGTGTGCAAGCCTGATTGTCCTAATGTTTGTGTCTTGTGCTCTGATTATATGGAGTCCACGAACCATATCTTTTCTATTGCCTCTATTCTTATCAAGTGTTGCAAAGGGCTTTGAAATGTGTGAAGCTCTTGTCTCCTCCTTGCAACTGGCATGTCTGTTGTGACTGGATGGTTAAGGGTGGAGAGGTAAGTCTAAGAAGGCAAGAGTACGTCGTGCTGTCTTTGCTGCTATTGTTTATTTTGTTTGGTGTGAGAGAAATGCACGTTGCTTTAGCAACATAGCTTCTACTCCTGACCTGGTTGTGCAAAAAGTTGTGTTTGTGGTTCAGATCAAGAATGGCTTGTTGCTGGAGTCTTTGTTTGCAGGTTCTTGAGTTGTCTGCTGGAGATCGAGGAGGGTTGTTTGCTTCTTCTTGTGTTGGTAAGCTGTTGATTTCTTTGAGTCAGTCTTTTTTGTGTAGATTGTGAGGCTCTATTTTGCTGCTTAACAGGAGCTTTAGGTGTTATGAGTTTTTGCATATTTTGGAGCAGGTTTGCCAATTTGATGATGTAGGCCATGTCTCTTTATTTCTTTGTAAGTACCGTTTGGCTTTTTAATTAATGAAATTACAGGACGGTGCTCCTCTTTTTCAAAAAAAAAAAAAAATTGAGTCAAACACAAAGTTAAAATTCAAATAGAGTAATCTTCAAATAGAGTAATCTTTATGAGACAGTAACATGTACCAAATTATCTTGAAACTTTTATGTCTGTCAATAAAAACGTTTATCAGCAAATATCAATTTTTTTAGTGCTTCTTGGCTGCTTACTAGAACCTAAGTTATGGTAGTGTCCGGTGTGTGGAGTGGTGTCGTTGCTACCTGCTTATGACTGGTGTGGAGCTGTGAACACTGAAGAGTGAAGAGTGTGCATGCTGCTAGAAGTTGACGAAGTGGGTGTGTGTAATTTTAGAACATTCTAAAAAAATGTTATAGTAGTACTACTTATGAGACTACATACTCCTACCTTTCTAGAATTTTCAAGATGAAGGCAGCCACTGAGTCCAACAATTGGTTTTCCATTTGACTCAATAACCTAATATGTACTACTTTGTAAAGTTTAAATAACACTTCTGAACAATTATGAATTCGTATCTTCCTTAACTGAGTCACAATAAGTTTGAGTAATGATCATTTAAAAAGAAAAATGGTTCTTGAAAACGTTTTTAAGAGAATACATTTTTTTAGGCTTAGGATAAAGTGTGGATCCTTAAAGTGTGTTAAAGTGTGTACCTTATCCAGTTATTACAACTCAACACTTCATTAATTATATTAATTACAACTTCCTCCACCGTGTCGGCTCTAGCTTCCCGTCTTTCTCGCCGTCCGTTCTTCATCGATTGACCACACCGTCCGGACAGTCGACAGCCACCGGTCATTATCATGGAGTGCCTTCGCCGTCGTCACCGCCGCTGCCTTCCCCGTCGTCGTTCTTTCATCTTGAACGATGAAAAATCTGGGATTCAACCATGAAGATGGATCTGGCCGAAATCAATGCCGATCTATTTCACGTCGAGCATGTATCTGCATCAAACAACATCGATGATCTTCTTTCCTTCGTGAAAATACCGGATCTGCAACAAATCACGACGGCAACAAGTGAATTTGATACGTCACGACAGCATTATGATGCACGACCACAGGATAATGAAGTACCTGCATAATAGAATGATGCACCCTAAACTTTTATAACATCTTCATCTCTTCAAATGTAAAATTAATATGATACCCACATGAGGTAGTATGACGCACCATTATAATAAGATGATGCACCCTTAAAATGTTACGCCTCAGAGACATTATGATGCACCGTTACATTATAGACGGTGCATCATTATGATAAAAATCAACTAGACAAGCGTGCAGTAGGTAAATCATTATGATGCGTTGCTCAAAGTTCCTGATGCACCACTGATACAAAATGATGCACCATTCATTATGGTGCACCACTCCAAGATAAATACACTCTTAACACTATGATGCGCCTATAAGTAAGAATGTTGCACCACTCCATTCATTATGGTGCATCATACTATCTCGTGGACACATCATTATTTTGTACATCTTTGCTAATAATAATGGTGCATCATCTTCATTGTCATGGTGAATCATACTGTCTCTTGGACGCATCATAATTGTCTACGTCTTTGTTCATAATAATGTAAATTATTTGGTTTAAATCTCAATGATGCATCATCTTTATTATAACGGTGCATCATAAGATCTCGTGGGTGCATCATATTTGTTCTTTACTAGTAGTAATGAGACTACTTAGGTTACATCATAATGGTGTATCATTCTCATTGTAACGGTGCATCATACTGTCTCGTGGGCGTATCGTAATTGTTCATCTTGATTCGTAATAATGTGTACTCTTTGGTTTAAATCATAATGATGCATCATCTTTATTAAAACAGTACATCATACTGTCTCATAGGCGCATCATAATTGGCTTGAACAATGTTAGTAATAATTTGGACTGTTTGCTTTAAATCATAATGGTGCACATCTTCATTGTAACGGTGCATTATACTGTCTCGTGGGCCAATATAATTGTCCATCTTTGTTCGTAATAATGTAGGCTCTTTGGTTTAAATCATTATGGTGCATCATTTTTATTAAAACGATGCATCATAATAATTAGCTTGAACAATTTTGAGCATTTCATTTTTCTTCAAATCTCTGTTACGTCAGTTTTGTATACTGGTGCATCATAATTTGTCTACGGTGCATCATAATTTGTCAAATGTGCATCATTTAATTATTCAGACGCATCATAATTACTCGTGAAGATAATGTGCATGCACCGGAACTTCTATCACCGGAAGAATAGAAAAGAAAGGGGGATCGCCATTTTTTTTTACAATGTGGAAGCCGACACGATGAAAGAAGAGGGATTGGTGCAATTTGATGCGAAATCTGGTTCACTAATCCGTCTCAACTCACTAATTATTCGTGTTACGTCGTGGCCGGTGGAATTTGATGCAGTTTCGGCGTCGTTGAGAAGAATGGAAGGGGATCGATGAGATTTCCTTGCAAATCTGGCCTCCTCGCGAAGAAAGGAAGTGGATCTGAACTCTCCTCGCCGAATCCCAGATTATCCGGCGTCAGCTACGTCCAATGGCGAAGCTATGTTGTGACTGGGGTGACTACCGCCACCCCTAACATTTTTTAAATGATGAGATATATAGTGTATATTTTTATAAATTAGGAGATTAATTTAAATTTTATGTATAAATTATATCTAATGTATAGAATTATACACTATAATTTATATTTACCAATAGAACAAACTTAAAAATATTAAACCCTACTCAATAACAAATCTAAATAATAACGGGTAAAGTATATCCATAGTCCTACAATTATAATAATTATCCAACTTGGATCCTCTTTTAACTTTTTATCCCATTAGGGTCTCGTTTGAATTTTTACTTTTTTTTCTTTTCAATTCATGTTTCTTTTCCATCCGTTTTCTGTTAAGTTTAACAAACTTTGGGGGAAAATGATAATTTTAGCAACTCAATTTAAAAAAAAAAAACCTATTAACACCCAAAATTTTAAACCTAATTATTTAGGTACACCCCCAATAATTAAACTTAACACTTTTACCCAAAATATTTTAAACTTCACTTAAACTCACAATACGGACCGGACCACCGTCAACCAGTGCCGGACCAGCGCCGACCAACGCCAAAAAATGTTGAACGAAAAAAAAAGAAGAAGCACTATATCATAAATCGGGGTCTAGGGTTGTCGGATAGTGGCATAAGGCCGGTGAACCGCGACCCGATGCCAGTGAATCACAAGTCCAGGCCGCGAATCGCGAATCCATCTAGACCTTGAATTTCCAACCCAAACGACGAATCACGAGCCTAGATCAGCATTGACTGATATTTTTTCCGCCACTTCTATACATGAATTCTGGCTTAGCTAGTGTGAGCGTGTTCCTCAATGGGCCATCAATAGATCCACGAACAAGTAATGCGGCCATATGTGGCTGGCTATCCATGACCTCTGCAATCTGTGCTACAGGTCCCGAGAAAACTCGAGAAGAAAAATTCCGTTTGCATCTCCCTTACTTGAAGGTTGCAAGAAGTCCAACCCTGTTCAACACTATCCTCAAGCATTCTCTGAGCCAATTGGTAAACAGGGTGATCAATGGTGCGTTGTGGTGTGGACATATGCGTGTTAAATAAAAACTTACACATTTTACCCTGAGATATTAATGCGAATGCACCACTGATTTTAGTAGTTGCATTGGAATCACAATCTTGATCAATTCCCTTTGTGATTAAAAAATCTAGAACTGGACTTATGTTCCTGGGCTTGTAGAAATCGTACTCCAAAGCTTCTTTATCTCATCAGGGAATTGATCGCCATGACGCCAGGTCACGTAGTAAAGGCTTTTCAATAATCTTTCACGCAATAATCCTTAGACTTGTTGACAAATTTATAGGTAATTTAAAATTAATTGCTCTTGTGGCGGAAACAGTTTAAAAATAATACAAATAATCTATAATATAATACTAATACAGGACACTTACTAAGAGGAAGTCTGTGATTATGCCACGACAACATCAGTTAGATCCCACGACACACATGTCTTTTATCTGTTACGGTCCATCAATTATTAATAATGGTTGTAGTTTTCAACTCTAATCAATTGTTTTTTTTATAACTTGAATTGAAAAATGTTTATATTAATCAATTACAATTAATTCGGTATTCTCTTTCTTATATGCCTTAAAATCTTGCCTTTATTTTTTGAAGCCACCTCAACATTGTCTCTTTTTTTGTTTTTTGTTTTTAAAATTCTTCGCATGGGTAATATATGCCCATTTAATGTGGAGTTTAAAAAATATCAACCACAATTTAATATTTTCCATGCATTTCACATTTAATATTTTCTTTTACTAGCTTGAGCATGTCTCTCTTTTTCTGTAACTTAATCTGATGCATTATGTTCTGTCTTTCCCATTTTTTCCCTCCATTTTTATCATTCCTTCTCATTCTCCTCTCTAATTTTCTTTCTATGAGTGAATACTTTTTATTCTCCTTTAATTTATTTTTTATTTTTTTTTACGAAAGCTTTAATTTCTTATTTCCCTTTATCTTTGTTATGTTTTTTTTTTCTCTTATCGACGATGTTTATTCTGCTTTTTTTTCTCAAGGAAGTCTCAGTGTTTTAAGCAATCCTATTTAGGATTTCGTGATTTCAGATCGACAAGTCTCGGGTGGACGATAATGTTCACATCTCTTTCTACCGAAACTATATTCTCTTTTTTTCTATTTGTGGACAACTTTTTTGAAGGGGATTCGGTTGGATCAATTTTTGAAACAGGTGATGGCTGCAATACAAGGATAGTTGTGATAGAGAGAAAATAATGTACTAGTAAGGCCGATCACCGTCAAGCGAAATGACCTATTTGATTATCACAACGAGACCGTTCGATTTTCCTGACTGGATGCGGATCTCTTCGAGCCAACCAACCCCTACGTCTTTTCTGACGACATCGAGTTTCTATTCATCATTGTCCACTCTGTCCCCATCCGTGTTTGATGAAATTCAACAAGTATTCTCCAATCAAGACACCGTTTGGTCCGTCTCCGGTAGTTGGGTCACACTATGGTGATGGAGATGAGCCACTAAGATTGGACGATTCTGATTCAATTGGTGCATTTTGATTCTATGTTTGATATGAATTTTGATCTCTCAATAATTGTAGTTACTTTTTACGAGGTAGGGGATATTAATTTTAAAATATTCACTTTTTAGCTAGTGAATATGAGAAAAGTTATATGATTCCCAGTTGAGAATGTACATGTAATAATTGTATTAATATGTAATTTGTTTTTCCATTCATTTTATGTGTTATGTGTGAAGGCAGGGGTAGAGCTAGAAAATTATCTCAATGGGGGCAATTCTTAAGTATTTTGAGTGAGTGGGGGGTATAACAAAACAATCTATAGGGGCAATTATTGATAATCTAAAAAACTTTATATACTAAACTTATATTTACACAGAAGTGAGTGAGGGCAATAACACACAGTCACTAAAGAGTAGCATCGTCCCTAGGTGAAGGTGGAGATAAACCCTCATCGTCTCCCGCCAACCGAGCGGGGACTAAAGATTACTCATCATCATTTCATCCGTCGCACACTAAGATAAGGGTGGTTTAAACACCAACAACACATAAGTGGTCGCGATCAAGCTACATCCCAGAAGGCAGCTGGGTCAACCAAAACGAGGCTCCATACACGAAACCAGGAGTATCCGACCTATCCCCATCGCCAGCTCCACCGCTCCTACCTTCACCTGCAACTGCCACCATAATCACCCACCTTAATTGTCTTCAAGTTTGAAGTCTCATGATTAGTTAGAGAACAAACTAACAATCTTGTGATATATGTATCGAGAAAATCCTTAATTTCAAAACTGAATGAAGAATCGATTAACTATACTCCAAAAACTTCAACTTTCACAATTTCATCAAAACATTATCAATATTTTAGACGAAATGACTTGAGATAGGGCTGCACTATGACGTAATTGAGTTGGGTTGGACGACAAGCAGGTGGGTCATGGGTAAGGGTGGCAAATTTGGGTTGAGATAGGGTAAAAATGCAAAAATGATAACAGTTTTTTTTTAGAAACGTGGAGATTCACTTTTTGTAATTTCATTGAATAAAAAGTCTAGTGACTTTTAAATCTATGAGGAAATCAAAAGTTATACATTTGTGCAAAAAGGATGTTAACTTTAATACAAAGTTATTAGAGCTAAACAATTTGGAGTATAATAAGAGTATTTAAACCACTAACCTATTGGTAAATTTGTCGAAATTAATAATTAGCTAAACATGAAGTGTATGTTTGGTTGTACGGATAAAGAGGGATGAAATGACTTTCATCCAATTCTGTACGAACATTCTTTATTTGGTATTTTTGAGGAATGACATAAAAATGAGATAAATTCATCCATCAATTTACGAAAAATAAGAAAGTGAGATAAATTTCTAATGATTATATTTTTATTATTCTATCACGTTTCATACCATCATATCTTATCTCATTTTAATGATTCTATCACACATTTTTTTATCTTGAAAATCAAACAGACCTAAAAGTGTAAATGTAAGGTTGTTATTTAACATCACTAATGTCATAAGAGACTTTCTAAGTTTACCTATTCCTAAATAAAGAATGAAAGAATATTTCGTCATCGAAGTTCCGCATCGCAATGTTTTCCAATAAATCTTCCTTCATTCCAACTTGATCCAAACATGAAAAAGAAATTAGTGTTTTTTCAGTTGAATCGAAAAAAATCTCAACTTTGCAGGTCGGAGCGAGGCCCCACCAATTAGTGGCATTCTCGAGAATCTGTGAAAAGTTGATTCCAAATTTCCAGATTTCCCTATAAAACATTAAAACCGATCCCAGAAAAAGAAAGATCTTTTCGCGCAAATGAACTCTGTTCAGAATCTAACGAGGTCGGTTTTGTTGAGTCGCAGTTTCTCCATTCCTTTGCATTTCTCTTCATCTGACCTTCCAATCTTATGAACGTTTCAGATCCTACGCCTTGCCTTTGCAAGGCTTCAGCCGCTACCCTGTGAAGCCTTCTTCACACTCCGTTAATTCCATGGTGATTGTAACTAGTCTGTTCAATTCACGCTTGGTTTTGTCTCTAGCATGAAATGAGTATTTGGAATATCATTCTTTTGGATCTGTGCTTCCAAATGCAGGTCAAGATGAATTTTGCTCATTCACAGCGGAGTATGGCGATGAAGGTAAGTCAAATATTGTTGATTCGAGTATTATAGATGTTTCTCTGCTTCAACAATTTGTAGCAGTTTATATGGATGTCAAATGGTATTTAATGGAATTGAAAAGATTGTATTGGAATATGAATAGTTAGTTGATCATCGTTCTTGAGGTATTTTAGGTGGGAAATTAAAGTTTTTTGGGATTTTGTGAAAACTTACTGGAGTATGGGTTTATTTCTTGGTGATTCTCCCAAATGGGACTTGTGGTGTGTTTGCGGAATGATTGTATTGGAGATTATGCCCAATTATTCGTTGGGATTAGGTGTAATTTTGTTTTAATGAAAATTTTGTTGCCTTTCAATAAAAAAGAAGAAGAAGAAGGTTTATATGGATAAGGGATTCAGAGATAAAACGAAACATATTCTTTGCAAATGATGTGAACGGCGATGTTGCTTGAAGGCAGGCTGATTACTTCCATGATTGATTCTATTTGTTAAGCATGGCATGGATAAATAGAACACTGATGACTTCATTACAATAGGCAATCTCTGGCTCTACGTCTAGTGCAGAAAAAAATGGACCTGAAACAAAGGATGAGAAGTCAGACATTTACAGTCATGATATGACGGAGGCTATGGGTGCTGGTATGTTCACTCTTCTTATACATTTGACTTGTCGTTAGGCATGTGAATAAGTTTAAAGTGCATCTTTTCTTCACTGGCGGGAACTGTACTCAGGTTATGTTTTGGCAAAATCTTTAGTGTTTATCTGTAGGGGTGTTGCCCTTTTAGCCATCTATCAGTACACCATTCGACTGAGTTGGTGCTGGGTGCTAATCCTTTTTCTTTTTCTCTCTGTGATCTGATGCAGTTTTAACATATAGGCATGAACTGGGAATGAATTATGACTTTATACTTCCAGATCTGATAGTGGGTTCATGTTTGCAGGCACTTCCTCTTCTTCACCCTTTTTAATTTTAGTTTTCAATTGAAATTTTAGAATATTTTGTTCATGATGATTAACAATTTTCTCTCCACCCAATTGTCAAACTGACAGACTCCTAAAGATGTTGACAAGCTTCGGGAAATTGGAGTGAAGACAATTTTTTGCCTGCAGCAAGACTCAGATTTGGAGTATCCTGTCGTTACTGTAATTGATATTTGTCGGAAACATGGTTATGCACTTTATTCAGTATTTGACGGATAAGGTTGTCATAGTGATGAGAGTGGTTAGATTTTTCAAATAAACAATGCGTTTTTTTTTGAACAGCAATGATTTATAATTTTATTGAGGTACTGGTTGGTCCCATGAGTAAG
>JBBYHH010143741.1:0-14257 GCA_038382905.1 Daphne laureola
AGAGCATGATTTTATGAAGTTTGGTGGTAGTGTAAAATTCAAAGCATGTTGGAAGCTTGATTTTATGCTTTAATCTTGTTGTTGGGTAGATTTGAAGCATGTTTAGTCTTGGAACCATGTTGAAATAATCATGGATGAAAAATATAGGTTGAGGCCAAAATGCTTCAGCATGTTTATGATGGTGAATGTTGAAGTTGTTGATGAAAATCATGTGGTATGTTGTTATTTGGAAGACATAAAGCATGATTGTTGAAGTATAAGTTGAAAAATAATTTTGGTGAAGAAATGGGTTTTTGGCCGAAACTTTAGGGTGAGTTTAAATTTTTATTTTGTTGCTGAAATCATGAAATAAACTTAAAAAAAGTATGTTAGTAACTTTGGAAAAGTTTTGTAAAATGTTGTTGAAGAAAAATAATTTTTGACAAAAAAATGAAGTTGTGGCCGAATTTTCCAGAGGGATAAAGGTTGAAGTTTTTGAAGTTAAATGAAGGATTTGGGTAAAAATGAGCTAAGTATGTAATTTGGGAAAGTATAGTCACTTTTTGAAAATTTGGGCAAAAGTGTAAAATTTGAGAAAGTTTTGCTACTTTGCTGAAATTTGGGAACATTTGGTGAAAATTGAAGTTAGTTCCAATTTTGGAAAGAATTGTGGTTAAATAAGTGAAAACAGATAAGTTGTAAAACTTTGGGCCAAATTAGAAATTTAGATAAAGTATAAGGACTATATGTGCAATTATGGATAAAAGATGTGAAAATAAGCTTCTTTAAGTTTAAGTGAAAATGTGATAGCATTTAAAGTGAATTTGGACACTTTATGCAAAATTGGGCTAAAATGCACATATTGACAAAGTATTAGGACTTTGGGTGTAATTAATCATAACTGATGATTAAATAATGCTTAAGTGGAAATCGGGATAATTTATAAGTTGTTTAACCACTGTTAAGCATGGTTTGACCATTCTGGTCAATAGTTGATTTTTTGGTCAACTTAGTGATATTTGTAATTTTGAAATAGAAAATGGTTAAGTGTTGAAACTTACTTGGTAAAGTTATCTAGTTAAAGCTGAGTTGTTGCAAACTACGTTGCCGGGTCATCAAGGGATTTATTGGTCGTCATAGAGATAAGGGGCTTAATTTTCTTAATATGCATTATAGGTTACCTTTAAGCATATTAGGTTAATTAATGGGTAGTACTCGGGTCGAGGGTGGGGTCCAGTGACCCCCGGGGCTAGTTCCACGGTAAGGTTAACGGAATGAAGAATTTTTAAAAATGGAAGGTTATGCTCTGATCACGAATGATCAAGACGGATATAATAAATTATATTATATTATGGGTCAGTATAGACCCAGCGACAGTTAATGGGGAACCTAGGCCCACGCTTGGTACCATGCGAGAAATTATTCTAACCCCGAACCAGCGATGGGCCGTAGCGCCACCGGGGGCAGTCGGAACCGGTAAACCAATAATATTATTCTACCACTACTGTCCTTCGGGATGTGCTAGTGATGTCGTCCGACGGGACGTGATTTATTGCATATCATGTCACTTGCACCTCATTAACCATGCTATATTGAGTTGTATAAACTGCTTAGTACATTCCACGCTAACCCTCTTATGCAGATTATTTTAAATTAAAAACCGTGATCCTTACCTAACTTCTTACTGGGTACCTCTCGAGGACTCACCCCATTACCTTCATAATTTTTAGGAGACCCTGGTAAGAGGCCCGCGAAATAGTTCTGCTAGGTCATCCTGTTTTTGGACCAGAGGTATGTTACTCCTAGACAGTAAATTGTGTCCGGTTGGGGGTAGTCTCGATGAGAAGTAGGGTTTATATTTAAGTATTGGTTGAGCACTTGGTTTGTTGACTAACGGTTTACAACTTCATTGTTTGTGTTTAGCAGCAGCGGCAGTACTCTGGGCGTATTAGTCGGTAGTGACCCGACTATTCTGACAAAGTACGTATGTTAGCGTTATTATATGGCTCGGGCTCTGTAGTAGTATTTGCATACATACTTAACTAGAATTTACCTAGATTGTATATTATTTTATCGAAGAGCTCTCGCCCAACAAAGTGGGTGGGCCTCTTCGCGGTTGTGTTTGTGTTGAGCAGAGTTCAACTTATAACTTCTTATTATTATACGCGATCTGTCGTAAAACCACTAACGTGTTTCGGATGAAGGTTTATGGCTTAATTAGAATGCCTTGAATAACGAACACGTTAGATAGTTTAAGTTTAGAAAAAAAAATTAAGGGTCGGGTTTTGGGTTCGCCTTACTTAGTAAAACGACATCCAGACACGGACGTCACCACCATCGCCGTTCCCCTCAAACCGGCTCAACGCACACTTCCGCCAGCGTCGGGTGCGGGGTGGTGGTGACACCTACTTTGTTTTTATGAAGTGTGACTAAAATAAGACTATTTTATGGAGATATTGGCAGATATTGAGAAGATTGAAGGCCGAGGAGGTCTTAGCAGTTGGTTTTTACTGTCTTTTCTCGGTAAATTTTGATACATTGTCATCACAGGTAATTAATTAACTTAGGAGGCAATGTGTTAGTCAATTAATGTATTTATATTAATATTGTTACTTGCACTAGCCAATGACACTTTCAGAAGTGCGGGATTTCAATAAGTGTACAAATTGCGCTTCCAAGAATGATTTATTACAAGTGATGAGTTTCGCATTGTAAAAAGGTACAAATTGGAACTTGTATAGATGTGTGGCATTGCACTTAATTGGTTCATCAATAATTTTAAATTAATGGTGTGTAGATTTACCTCCCCGTCCTTTACGATTAATACTTTTACCTCATGATCGTTAATATACCATTTCATCGATGGGAAGTATTTGATTCACTTGGACACAATGAACCAATAGAAATATATGAGAGACACGCTTATGCCTTGATCGTATTATATATGTAAGTTTAAAATTGTATTATTTGGCTTAATTGTTAGTAATTCACAGGTTTTGATGTAGGGAATCATGTTAGAAAATAGTTTCAACGTCAGTGAAATGAAATTCGATGAAAATGAGCTAATTACCAACATCAGTGCAACCAAACATCTTTGATTGTGACATATTTGTTTGAAAATTCATGTAACAACCAAATAATATGAATTCATATGGCAATAGTCGAAACCAGAGTAAATGAGATTCAGATGAAATGAGAGCCAAGTTATTACTCGATATGCTGAACTATGAAGGAAATTCAAACCGAGAAGAAACATACAAGCGAGTCGATACTTGGTTTGAACCATTCAGGCAAAATGTAACACCAACATTATTGGATATGAATTTCATTAATGTCCGCGTGCAGAAGAATAGAGACCTAAAAAACGGTATAAAAAATGAAACATGGGTTAAGAAAACATAGATGCAAGAAAGAGGGAGAGAAAATGTTGAGTTATCTTTGAAATAACAATGTATTGAGAATGATATTTTATGTGTTTGAAATAACATTTCTCGGAGTAGAAGTGACATTACCAAATGTATGAACAACATTTTAGTTAATTGAACATTCTTTCGATTAGAATGACATTTCGAATCAAATGATAGCGATATGCTTATTTATTTTGTACAAAGAAACATGTTTTGAGAGGTGAGAACTACTTAAATGAGATGTAAATGATCAAGTTAGTGATTTTTTCCTTATATTTTAGAATAACATTTCACTTTTTCCAAATAGCAATCGACCGAACGTAAGTAACAATTGTCATTTATTTATCAAAATTGAAACTTCTACATACCAATGATTCACTTTTCTATACCGAGGTCGTTATTTTTTTATACCGAAGAGGGTGTTTTATCTACCGGTAATTACTTGGGATTTTCACTTTTGCCGGTAAATAATATGGATCCTCCGGTAGATAAATCATGATGACCGGTAGATAAAATTTATTCTACCAGTGAATCATTTTTTTATATCGAAGAGGATGCTTTATCTACCGATAATTCTTTGAGAGTTTCAGTTTCTTCGGTAGATAAAATAACTACTGGTAGATAACAATGGGTCCTCTCGTAGGAAAATTATGATGACCGGTAGATGAAATATATTCTACCAGTGGATCATTTGTTTATACCGAGGGGGATGTTTTGTCTACCGGTAATTACTTGAGAGTTTCACTTTCTCCGGTAGATAAAATAACTACCGGTAGATAACAATGGGTCCTCCGGTAGGCAAATCATGATGATCGGTAGATGAAATGTATTCTATTAGTGGATCACTCTTTTATACCAAGGATAATATTTTATCTATCGATAATTACTTGGGGAGTTTCACTTTTATCGGTAGATAAAATGACTATCGGTAGATAATATGGGTCTTGCGGTATAAAAATGATCATGATCGGTAAATAATTAAAAGAGTTCGGTAGAGAAATTTAATTCTCGGTATAATTATTATAATGGTTATTACATTTTTACCCCTTGATCTTAAAATTTGAACTTGTATAACTCTCTTTGGTAGATGAATTTCAAACTTTTGTCTTCCTAAACCATCCACTCCACAGTTCATCTTCCTCAACTTATCAACATTAAGTCTGAGAAAATCAAACCTAACTTCACTGAGAAAATCGAACTTAACAAGGGCTTCATCTTCCTCTCTCTAGCATTCTTACCCGCGAACCTTAGCGCTGGACCCGACGATGGGAAACGAAATCCGGGACGGCGGGACGGAATGCAATCCTCCACAACATGAGAAAGTGAAATCCCAACGCCCAACACAAAACATCCCCGAGCACCCAACAATGGGAAACGATGGACTATCAATGCAAAAATCTCAGCGAAAACGTAGAGTCTGGAAATTCTAGCAAACAATGACATTTCTCACCATATAAATGACATTCTTGCTAAGAACAATGACATTTCTCAGAACCTCAATGACATTTCTGTTTATGGATATTTTTTTCTCTTATTGCAGAAAGATGTAAAATTATGAGCATATGGCACGCGATCCAGATGAAACTATGGATGATGAAAGAAGAATAAAGTTCCAAAATGATAGAAATGCACATTGACATTGTTGTGTAGGATTTGAAAGATGTAAATGACATTCCTCTTATGTAGAACGACATTTCTCTTATTTAGAACGACATTCTTCTTATTTAGAACAAACATTCTTCTTTTGTAGATGACTCAGCCTGGCTCCTTTTGAGGTCGTATGCTGATGTCTTAGTATGTGCTACCACTCATCATACAATATACTTATATTTTATCTTCATTGATAGGTTAAATTCTAAAATATGTACTACTACATTGTTCTATATAAGGGGCTCACACTTTGGAATATATAATGTCCTATTTACTTACTATGACATAAACTCACATTATTTACACTGTTTTGTAATTTAATACTCTCAAATGTTATTTCTTCATGGTTTAATATCATTGTGTAAATGTTGCTCATATCTACCTTTTTTTGTTTTTTTTATACACTTATCTACTTTTTAACTTATCTATTTCACTTAATTTAACTTTTATCAACTTTTTTGCATTCAATTAATCAAACTCTTTAAAATGCTGCCACAACTCCTTTCTATTTAGCATAGTTACATACAAAAGATACACAATCATAAAATTTTATAACTTTTCTAATCTTACTAATATTTTTTTTCCATTTTTTTCAAACCATTGTGATTTTTTTTTGCATTATTTTTCATGAAAATATAATATATTTTTATATATTATGATTTCCACACTTTTATGAGTATTTTAGTATTTTTTTAATTATTTTTACACTATTTTTACTATTTATTTTTTAATTTTTCTTTAATTTACAAAACATGCAACTTGCTAACCAGGTTACATATCATGAGATGTCAAATAAGGAAATGTTAGGTATTGATACCTAACTTTTATAGTGTGGTACCTTAAAATTTTTCTTTTATTTTTTTTATGAACGATAACTTCATACTCTCTAAATCCGCAAAAAATTAAATTATTTGATTTTATTGTTTTAAGGTTTAATATTTGATTTAGATTTTAACAAAGATAAAGAGTGAAAACAAATCCAGAAAAAATATATTTAAAATTATTTTATTTCAAATTATGATACACATGTGAAATATTTAATTTTCAATGACTAAACATTTATGAAAAAAAAATCATAAATTAAATACTCTGAGACTGTCAAAACAAATGGTTTATTTTTTGACGGAGTACTAAAATGTAAAGAAAAAAAAAATCTAGACTAATTGCTGAAAAGTAAATTGGCAATATAACAAGAACAATGCAATAAGTAAAAAATATAAATGAGAAATTTCGCCAATATTATAATTTGAAGTGAAATAATATCCGCCACCAATTTTCTATACGTAGCCTTAAACCATGGAAGATAAACAAACAGTGAACTGCCTAAATTGGAGGATCTGATATTAACCTCTCACACCAAAATAAGGTCCTTCTGAATTTCTCTTCCTCTGTACCTTTCTAGGTTCATGCCAAATTCTCTGTCCACCTCTCTTTGACAAAAGAAACTCATTTTCTACAATTTCTCAAACTGGTTTCTTCAGGGAGGAGGAACACACACAAAATATTAAAAAAAAATCAACACATATATAATAAATTTCATCATAAAAAAACTAGTTTCATGACATTCATGTTTTTGTTCTTTTCATGTGTCAACTAAGCAGTAGGATGAAGGTTGACAAAAAGAACATTCCAGTTTTCCTTTGGAAAACCATCAAGTTATCTATGGTGACTCTTTGTAAATTTGCAAAGGAGTACCCCTATGCTTCTGTGGTTTTCTTCATTTTTCTCCTCTTGTATTTGTATGTTCCTTTGGTGTTCTACACTCTGGTCTTCTCTTCTCCAATCCTAATATCCACTGCCATCTTCGTTTGTTTCTACCGCTCGAATTTGCGCAAGAAACATGAGAAGAAACAAGAAGGAGAAGAAACCATGGTGAAGAAAGATGCAGAAGAAAAAGACGCCAAGGTGAAGATACAAGAGGAGAAGAAATCAAAGGTGAAGGATTTGCTGGTGACGAAGAGCGAGAAAGGGCTGCGAGCGCAGAAAAGTGTGAGGAGGAACCTTCGAAATGAGAACATCGAATTGGATACACAAGTGAATAAGCTTGAAAGGAGAGGTGACAGGCTCATTTCCACCTCTCCTTATGATGATTTCATCAATGGAGCTGACTTGTTAGAGGAAGATCACAGGTTGCTTGCAGAGGAAGAAAGAGTAACAAATCATGAACAGAGCTGTAAGGACCCCAATTCTGACCCTGCACCATCTGAAACATCTGCAGGAGATCCTGTGGAGATTCCAAACATCATCGGAGATCGAAAGGAATCGGTAGAAATCAGCGATGATGAGGAAGAGGCATCGGGATTCAAGCATAGCAATAAAGCAGTGGCGTGGACCAAGGATGATGAGCGGAATCTGATGGATCTAGGGCTCTCGGAGTTGGAAAGAAACAAACGGTTAGAGTCTCTAATGGCGCGAAGACGAGCGACCAAGTTGTTCAGGTTAGCAGTTGAGAAGACTCTCATGGGACATGAGAGCATCCACCCCATTCATATCTCAACTGCGCGGATCAGCCCTTTCGATGGTTCAAGCTATGACAATGGCGCGGTCCCATACATGCCTGGTTCTGCCCCTTCTGTGTTAGTACCAGGACAGAACCCTTTTGACCTTCCATACGAGCCTCAAGAAGAGAGACCGATTTTGACTGAAGATGATTTCCATAAGGAGTACTCAGTAGAAAATCTTAAGGACATGCTGTTGTGCAGACATGAGAGCTTCCGGTGTGGAAGTTGTCACAGGCAAGATTCTCCCGGTTCAAACCGAGCAACCGCTTCATTTCCCAACAAAAGGGTTCTTACAGAGCCTGAACATGCTAGAGACAAGAGATTAGAAGTGTTGAACTCGGAAGAAGAAGCGAAAATGGAGACAGAAAAGGATGACGAAAATGAGGATGACAATGGTTCATGCTCATCATCATCATCATCATCATCGTCATCATCATCATCTTCGGATTCCGATGAATCATCCATGCTATTGAACGAGAGGAAGAAATTCACCCAAATTCTAACTGATCATGTCCAGAAGGTGTTAAGCCTCTCAACTCCACCTAAGAGTGCAGCTATGAACAGAAGTTTGGAAGATTGGAGCCCGGTTGCTATCGAAAGAAATCGGGCTGAGGATCACTTGTTTTTCAAAAATAGGGGATCTTGGCATAATCACACTCAATCCATTGCCTCGGATTTGCAGGTTGAGTGCTCGGACATCGGTTCACCTCCACTCACAGTTGATGAGACTGCTTCACCTACTGATGAAGTTTCACAAATATGTGATGAGGATATTGAAAGGGAGATCACCCATCAACAAGATGAAAATGAGAAGCATAAACAGGCTGCTGCTGCTGATAATTTGAATGGAATTAGTTTACCTTCTGCAGCAAGCAACACAATTGAAGATGATCCATCACATCCAAGACCAGAGTTGGACACAGGAGGCCTGCAAAGTGTTGCAGAAACTGATCCTTCCAATGTGCCTCATGGAACTGTGATTCAACAGCGAAGTCCAAGCACCCCTTCATCGGAATCCCCAACATCGGTGCTGATGAACGATGTTTTGTCCCGTCAAACGTCTGCGAACAATTTCGAGGAACCAACACAGATGGGTGCAATGGATTCAGATGTTGAGAATCTATCAAAGAGTAGCCTCACCAATGAGAATTCAGAATCTCAAAGTAAGACCCAAGACGAATTAGGCGAAAATCTGTCAAGAGCAGCAGAACAAAATTCTAGGCCAAATGAAAAGGTTAGACATGTTGAGTAACTTGAAAATTTTGGAACATTTTCTCCATAGAAGCAGATGAACAAGAGTTGTTTCATGCACATTACACAGGGAAGTTCTTCTCAACAAATGATTCATGAAGATGACACCATCGACGACAAGCGAAAACAGATCTCAGAATCTGGAAAGGTGATTGAAAGTGTAGCTGATATCAATGCATATGAAACGGAAGAAGAAAGAACTACAGAACTGAAAAAGGTAATAATCTAACAACTTTGCAATGGTGTTCATACTTTCTTGCACCACAAGTTAACTGAGTTAATTCTCTGTACTTAACTACCAGACGCCTGAAGTAGGAGTATCCGAAAATGCCGATCAAGGGATTCAATCGCATCAGGTTGAACACATTGTCGAACAATTTAACTCCGCAGCCGATGCATCAGACATAGATTCAATACAGGAACTTGAAAATCCTGTTAACAATGAAGATGGCACTGATCAACTGACACAACAGGAAGAACGAAGTGGCTCAAATGGAAATCAAGACGACATGAAAACCCTAAACAAAGAAAAAGGTCTACAAGAAGCTGAAACTACTGCAGGTAAATCCATAGACGATGTAAATTCCATAGAACCATCAAAGTGAAGCCACTGCCGTGAAGTTTTAATTAATTAGAGAGGTAGATGATAAGATGATAGGTGACTAGTTGCAGAATAAGGTCGATGGTGCAAATACAACACATAATCTAAAGTTGTACTTGTAGAAGTAGTATAAAGTTGTAAATATCGAAAATGTGGATCATTGAATTAGGATCCACTGGAAAAAGGTTGTTTCTTCTCCAGCAAGAAACGTCAGGTTGATTATGAAAGTTTTGATGCTCCATTGTCCCTTTCAGATCTCATTCTAAGTATAGATTAATTAGTACATTGGTTTCACATTAGTTCAAATGTTTTCTTTTGCTTTATTTTTATTAATATTATTGCTTGTGCAAATTATATATTGTTACCAAAACTATGCACTTCATGTTGCGTCATTGTTGAGTCACAATGTGAAATTAGTGGATATAAAGAAGTTGTATTAAGGAATAAAAATTCAAAATATAAAGTAGTTTTTACCACTAACGTTTTCCCAAAAGATCATTTTTGCCATTTTTTTCGAGTTCCTTTTTGTCATTATCGTCAACGTCTTTTTGATCCCGTTTATCACTATCGTTAAATTAACTAGAAATTAGGCCATAAAATTTTTAAAAAATGATAAATTCACCCACATTCTAAACAATTTTTTATCTTCATCGAGGGTGAGCTCACCACTCCCGCTGCTACCCCATCCTCGCCACATGGCTCTACTCTGCCTACTCCTCCATCACCTTCAGCCACGCCGGCACCACGATCCCAACGGGCCGGCAGACGTAGACACAACAACTACATGGCAGCTAAAAAAAATCATAAGAATTTCACCAATTAATTTTGGAAAAACCAAACTTACTAATTAGAAACATCATCTACTAACAACTACAAATCAAATCAAATGTCTTGTTGCCATTTCAAAAAGCATAAAGCAAAACCAAATGAAGCTTTCAAAATTTGCATTTTTCTCCTCTTATGGACGGCGGCGACGTCTTCATAGGTGGAGCCATTTTCAGTGGCATCTGGGTCTTCTATGCAAGTCGGGACGATTCTTGTTCTTATTGTAGCCTTCTCCTCTTTCATAGTTGATTCTTTCTCAAATGATCGTACTTTTCGACTGCTTTTTCAGGGTTTGCGTGGGGGTTTCACGGAGGCGGCAGTGGCGATTGTGTTC
The DNA here is from genome assembly GCA_038382905.1 of Daphne laureola. Lineage (NCBI taxonomy): Eukaryota > Viridiplantae > Streptophyta > Magnoliopsida > Malvales > Thymelaeaceae > Daphne > Daphne laureola. The sequence goes on from JBBYHH010143741.1 coordinate 10,549, forward strand.
CATGGGCGGTGGCGTGATCGGGATGAGCTGGTTCTCTAGGGAAGGGGCTTAAATTGTAACTTTTATAAATTTAGGATTAATTATTTTCATTTTAAAAAATTTAGGATCAAATTGAGCATTAAGATATAATTCGTAATGAAATATTCCTAGAATATTTCCTCTATTAACGCCCTTAGTGGTAAATATGGTTCATTAAAGAAGATTTGTGGTAAAAGTAGTCCAAGAAACTTAATATAATGATAAAAAAAGAACTGAGAAAAAAATGATAAAAATAATCTTTCGGACAAGCGTCACTAGTAAAAAAAGTATTTTCCCCAATAAAACATTGAATAACTAACACAAAAAGTTGGATAGAAGAAAGAGAAGTTCAATATATCAGATCCTAGCGCCCCCTCTTCCCAAAGTCGCCTCCTCTACATGCGAAGGTGTTCTCTCTTCCGTTTCCATCGTTTTCTAGAGGTGTGATTCTTGTTTTCAATCAGTTTTGTGCTTCTCTTCCACTCTGCTTCCTTTTCCATCGATGTTTTCATCCCTGGATTGTCTAGTCTCTTCTTTCCTCTCTTTTATTCTTGTTCAAGTCTGACTTGTTCAACAAGTTCTTCCATGGAAGCTCTCGGGAACACCATGTCCGACCTCCACCTGTCCCGTGAAGAAGAAGAACTAGTCATGCCGATCGTGATCCTGACGGTACGAGTCACTCCGATGATCATCGCAAAAGTCCTGTCTACAAGGCTGGCTCGCGCGGACTACATTGTGGCGGCCTTCACCCGGCCTTGGCCGCGCTTCGTGCGCTCCAGCGTGAAGCCGAGAGTGTCATCCTTGGATAATGTTTTCATGTTTGAGTTTGAATCGGCCAACCATGCTCAATTGATTCTACAGAAGGGCCCGTGGTCTTTTTTCAATCGGTTGGTTGTTATGGTTCTGCTAAAGGATGGAGACAGTTCATCATCGATCAATTTTTCTGAAGATGCGTTTTGGGTACATGTGGTGGACGCGCGCCATTCAATTGGTTCTCCAGAGATATAGCCACGATGATTGGTTAGAAAATTGGAAAGGTGCTTGCAGTTGATTTCTCTGGACCACCCCTCCGCATACGCGCTCTACTCGACGTCACTAAGACTTTGCGTCGTCTAGTCAAAGTCCTGGTGAATGGTGATGTTAAGAATGTTTTCTTGCAATACGAGAAGTTGTCAGAATTTTGCTTTATCTGTGGCATGCTAGACCATTTAGTGAAGGAATGCTTCTCACCAACAGCGTTAGAAGGGGTGGACCCTCAGTTTGGTGATTGGTTGCGCTATAAGGCCCTACCTAATGGGGAAATCGGTGGTCGTGTGTTCAGGGGCAGACCAGGTGGGGCGGGCCGTTCTGGTGGTGCTCCACGAGTTGAACCGGCCATGGATGATTCAGACGGACCGGAGGATGATTGCCCACCGGGTTTTGTTGCTCACTCCTCTAACTGCCAGGTGGTTTTGGCATGCCTAGCTATTCATACGAATGATCTGAATTTGCCTCTTGATGAGTGCATCATACATCTTTACATAGCATGCAAATTTAGGATTATTTTATGAGTATTTGAGTAAGGTTTCCTCACAAATAAACATTTTCAGACATGTTTTTACAAATTTGGGCTTATTTTACAAAGTGAATAACCTTGGAGGTCAAAGGAAGATTAAAGAATAAAATCTGTTGCTGGAGCCATGGCTAATGGCAGAGAGCACCCTAGCCATAGCCTAGCGATGGATGGAAACTGCAGAGAGCCCCCAACCATAGCATAGCCATGGCTGGAACTTACAGAGAGCACCCAGCCAGGGCCTAGCCATGGCTAGACGCCAAAATTTCATAAAGATCTCAACCGTCCATCCATTGGTGAAGGTTTTAAAAGCCTAAAAGAATGATTGAATGAAAGGAGGAACCAGGAGCCGATTTTGGAGAGGAGGCAACAACACGAGCAAAACACCATCATCTTCTTCAACATGGAGTTTGGAAATGACCATCATCTTCTTCAACATGGAGCTCTCCAATCTCCATTTCTCCATTGTTTGAGACCAAATTCTAGGGTTCTTCTTATTTTTTAGTGGAGATTTCATTTCTAGGCTCAGATTTAGTTAGTCCTCTCATTATCTACTCACTTTTTGAGATTTTGTTAACTTGAGCTTATCTACACCATGAATATGGGTTTTCACCATTTCACTCTATTTATGCATTTTATTATGTTGAGTAGCTAAATTCCTATTATCTCTTAGGAATTAGTCAAGCTTGGATTATGGGTATGTGATTTTCTTGATGAATGAATATTGTTTGATGATCTATGTTTGTATTTCTCTGAGATTATTGATTAAATACCTTGATAGAGGATTAATGTTGGTATGATTAGACTTAGACAGAGAATTGCATGCTAGATTAATTATAGAATGATAGTTCATGATTAAATATAGAAGGAAAATAGATTAATTCACATTAAGTTAGGAAACAAGACATTGTTATTAGCTTATCTCTAATTACCCTTGAGAGAGGGATTTAGACCCAATATATTTTCCTACATAGACCCAAACAATAAGCTAGTTCTTCTCTATGTACCTACAATCCAAGTGAAACAAAATTCCTAGGAGATAATTTAGATTGATAGCATAATTTATCTAGATATTTAGTCACTTTAATTCTTGTTCTTGCATGATTATCTTAACCTTCACCAATCACTCAATAAATTCATTAGCATAGCTTGGTCGTAATTCACACACAAATTACACAAAAATTCAAGTCCTTGTGGTTCGACCCGTTACTCCTGGATTTATTAATTGCGACCACCGTACATTTGCGGTGAGACACTGTCAAGTTTTTGGCGCCGTTACCGGGGACTTGATTTTTTTTTTGTGTATTTGTATTTGATTTACATTGTACATTTTTACATTTTTTTTCATTGTTTTTCCAGGAGATTTTTTAAAAATTATGAGGCTTAAAGATATGGCATGGATTGAAGATGAATGCATCCAGATTTTTATTTCAGAGGAAAAGCCACAACAAGACCACCTCAGACAATTCTCCACTCAGATGGATGACCTCTTTAAATTGGTAAAGGTGTATGTGGAAAATGTAGAACTTCATGAGAAATTAGCGGCCATTGAAGCTAGAAATGAAGAACCAAATCATGCAAACAACAGAGGTTCGGAAATGGCTAGTGCATCTTACTACAAGGAGTACCCAACTATTGCTCAAGAGTACTATGAGAATCTAGATTTTTATGGGTACTCACATTTCACTGAAGATCACTATGGGAACCAAGATTATTATGGTGATCCACAATATTCTCATAGTGGTCAATACAATCTTCAAGATGAGCCATCATGGGAACTTGAAGAACAAAAGGAATCACATCCACCCTATGAGCCACATTCATTTGAGTGGTAATCATATGAGCACATACAATCATCACAAGATGACCACCTTACTTCGAGTGACAAAAACCTTGATGAAATTGAGTTCGAGCATGAACAACTAAAGAAGGAAAATGAGGATCTCAAGCAACAAATGACTCAAGTAGCTACATTAATGGAACAAATGGTGAATCAAAAGCGTGAAATGCTCATAGTCAATCAAAGTGAAGAAATGGATTCTTGGGAAGACATCCAAGGAGAACACATTGAAAAGGCAAGTATGAGGCCACTAAGGATCCAAGAAGATAAAGTTGAGGTCATCCATGATGAACCACCTT
>JBBYHH010143851.1:0-14256 GCA_038382905.1 Daphne laureola
AAATTTTAATTCTTATCTGTCAACGAGGTCTTTTACTCAATCTTACCGCCCTACACTCGGGTCTTACTGTTGAAACGTGACTTGGGTGATAAACAAATAAAATTTTTAGACCACTTTTAAAAACCGGTAGACTTAGAAAGATTTAAAAACTTTTTAAAGTTCTGGGGTCAAAGTGACAGAAGTTGAAAAGTTTGAGGAGCAGGGAAAAATAGGAAATAAACGGAAATAATTATTTTAGGACTGACTTGGTGGATGTTTTTACGTTCTGGGACCGGAACAGGTCACGAAACTTAAAAGTAGGACTATTCTGAGCCGAAAAGTTATTCTGGGACCAGGATAGGTCACAAAGTTAAAACTGGGGTTATGGGTGGATTATACCCTTTAAATATAGCATTAGATGAAGTTATCTTCTGCAAATCTGATAAAAAAAGAAAAAGAAAAGAACACATACCTCGAGATATGGTTGAACCAATTCCCCCAAGGATGGAGCCAGCTCTTTCACCCTGAACAGGAGCTAGAGGAGCATGTTTTACGGCAAAATCAGCAAAAAAAAAAAAAAAAAAAGCATATCAAAACAAAACTCACAAGATTGAATTCAACCGTTAATTGAGAGGTTAATAAAAGAGACTGATAGCCATCATTTAATCCACCTGGTTGAGTAGGAGGAGTGTTGTAAGTTGCCCTTTTTTGTGTCCCCTCCATATCCCCCACTATAAATGATTAACGGTGTTACATTTTCAGTTAAAAAATTAACAAATTACTTAACACCGTTAATCATTTATAGTGGGGAACATAAATGAGACACCAAAAAAGGGACATGTGATCTAGACTCTTGCTGCAGAGCGCGGAGCTAAACGGGCGGAAGATCTTCTTGCATAGTAGAAATATTTGAATATCAAAGAAATGTTCCAACGAATCCATCACCTACTAGCTGTTCCTAAAGACATGCATAACTAAATTCAAACATCCTCACGAGGACAGATCATTACATGTTCACTGACATACAAAGTAAAACTCCTTATCCTAAAAAACACAATCGAGATTCGATGAAAAAATCATGGAGGAAGGCCAGATACAACATTACCTGCAAGGATACGAACCCATTAAAACAGACGTGATGAAGATGAAAGGAAATCAGTAATCAGAGATAGAAAGAACTGAAAGCAATCATTGAGAGAAGGAAAATCAAAATCAGGGAGTCAAGGTGGATGGTCGGTGAATATGCGTGTGCCCAGAGTTCCTTTGGCAAATGGTGAAGTCAACAGAGTCGTGAATCAAGGAGGTGAGTGTATAGTTGAGCGTATAGAGGCGGGGAAGCGACCGAAACTGGAAAATAAAAACTCCAAAATGGCAGTGGCATCCGTCTCCAATCGGCCGACTACTACCAGAGAGAATTTGATTTTGAGATCAGATCTATAAACGATTTTTTTTTATATGAAGGTAAATAGGTAAATTAACGATGAAAAGTGTGATCAGACTCCTTCAACCATTGATTTCATTTGTGTATCCGTGTAGCTGATTGCCTTGGTTTCAACCTCAAGCGGTTCAATATAGCCACCGACCATCTCGCCTTATTGTGCTAACCTCCCATAGTTCTCTCCGGAAGTTGAGTCGAGAACAAAGATGAAAGGAAAAAGAAAGCTAGAGGGATGCATGGAAAGAGAACGAACAAACAGAAATACTAGTAGAAGAAATAAAAAAGGTAAGAGGTGGAATTAAGTAACTACAAGAACATGAAGAATCATGGATAATTCCCTCTTTGAAGAAGAAAAGAAGACAAAGTCTGACAAAAGATTTGTAGCCTTAGTAGATCGAAAACCTTTGATTTTAACCCTTAATTGTTTTTTTAAGGATTTTGTGGAAGTTAGGCGATATAATGCTTACTTCAGTTTTGGATTTGAGTAGACAAACCCAAGCGACTTTAGTGCAGTCATCAATAAAACTAACAAACCATTTGCACGAGAAATATTAGGGATTGGAGATGGTCCCTATATATCTGATTTAATATAGATTTATTATTTATGATCTTGCAGGGTAATGTACATGCTATCCTCCCCGAAGTGCATGGGCAACATCATGATCCCGTAGAGTTGTTTTGGGCACAAGAGCTAGAGGTAAACTAGGTATTCATGTGATCAAAATGTTCTATTGTAAACTCTGATTTGATATAGACTCGTGGCTTCATATCTTGTAGGATAACATATGGGTAAAGTGCACCGGTAGTCCTGCAATTTAAAATATTATACCATTAGAGTCATGTTTTAACTTTTTATACTAGTAAAGTCATGTTTTTTGTTTTTTAACTTTTTATGCATTTGTGGTCATTTTCCATCCGTTGACCGTTAAGTTTAATGGATTTGAGGAAAAAATGATATTTTCAGCAATTCAAGTTTTCTAAAAAAAAATATTTACACCCTAGGCTTTAAACTACCCATTTAAACACACTGATGAGTGCTTATTTTATACTCTCTCCGTCCCAGAATAATATCCACGTTTGTTTTTTAGCATTTAATCTATAATTTTTTTCTTATAACATTTTAATTTGTAAATTGTACAAGTTTATATTCAAATAAAAATTTAATGTGTCTACTTTCTAAATGTATTTTTTAAGATTTTTTTTAACAATTTTTTCTTAAGAAAAAATTGAGTCAAACACAACTATAAAAGTCAAATGTGGGTATTATTGTGGGACGGAGAGAGTACAATTTATACCTGCTGCGAAGCGCGGGCAATCGACATCTTGTTTTGTTCAAGTTTTTAAAGATATTAGTTCTAATTATGCGTTTTGCGCCAGAATTTGAGATACGACATTAAATTGATTTTTAGAAGAAAAAGTTTATGATTCTATAATAGTGTTCATACACTTACAACTAAATAATAGGAACCATAAAAGAATAAGTAATGATACAACATCTCATACATATGTGGAAGTGAAGAAGTTAATGATCATAAAAAATTAGTCGGTCTTATGAAAATATTACATCAAAAAACATAAAGCCAACACTCCCTTCGTTCCTAAATAATCTTACACATTTTTTTTTTTGGTTGTCCCTGAAAAGTTTTACACTCTCCTAAAAAGAAAAATTCTCTCCTCTTAAGTTACCAAACTATCCTTACTTTATCTTTATTTTTTCTATCTCATTTTTTATGCAACATATTTTCTAAGGGAATTGTATCAAACTACATAAAACTTTCCGATCGCCTTAATCTCTGCACCCATACAAAACGTAAGATTGTTTGGGGACGCAGAGAGTAGTAAATATGAATTGAATGATAATGATACTCTTCCACAGTAAAAAAATTAAGAAAAAAAATTATATAGATTAAATATTGTGTAACAAAAAAAATAGACCAATTATTTGAGAACTATCACATATTATGTATTGTGGAACAAAAAAATAGATCAATTAATTGAGGATCTATAGAGAATGGATTATGTAACTCTCTACTTGTTGTAGCTTGAGCCTCTGTAGGGATTATTTGTTATTGTTGTAAGTTTAACCTATGTAGAAATTATTTATTACTTGAAATTGGATGGTAATGTGAGTTAAAAGGATAAAACTGAGATAATAGATGATAAATAATGTAATAATGGAAATGGAAAAAAAAAAAAAACCTTCAAGAAAAAAAAACATTTGTCCACCATTTGGGAAGATGAGGTGAATGTACCACATTTGCATCATGAGGTTTTATAGTCTTTAATATAAGTTAGAAAATTGGACTTCCCTAAAGTAAAATTATTCTGCGAGTTGTTTTAACATTTAAAAAATAGAGTTAAAAGTAAGGTATCTAGAGAAATAAGTTGACTGAACTTCAACTTTTAGGATATAATTCCTTCTAATAAAAAAATGTAGTAAGTTTCAGCAAAAAAAAAAACGATAAATAAGTGGACTGAACTTCAACTTTGAGAAAATTCTAATGTTAGAAGAATTTACTGGTATTGTATTTTAAAAATTAAAGATTTAATTGTTTTTCATAAACTAAGATGATAACCAAATATAAATTGACGTTAGAAACAAATAAAGAGTGAAATGCAACTATAAAAAAATATTGGGATTATAATAAACTATCGGTGTTGTATTTGAAAATCCAAGGATCTAATCGAATTTAACAAATTAAAGTGAGAACCAAGTGTAATTTAAATAAAAAAAATTAAAAAAAAAAAAGAGGTGGCATCATCTGACGGAGCCACGTGGCATCACTAGAGGAGTATCGTGTGGTTTTAAAGTCTTACATAAATTGTAAATTCTTATTATAAAAAATAAAGATATTGCAAATTTTAAAATTTCACCCACTTTTTTCTATCAACCTTCTTTCAATTTAAAATTACTCCGTATTTTGTTGGAAGTTTTGGGGAAAACACACCCTTATCCTCTAAATTAGTTTCAAATAAATTCAAATGGGTTCTGGGTTTATGATATTTTAAACTCTTAAGGCTCTATTCTTCTGTAATGGAAAAAAAATGGGAAAATTTGGGATTTGTTTTTTTATTGATAGATGAGATGTATATTAGTAAAGAAGTTTGAAAAAATGTGATTTTATAGAGAACTGAAGAAGAATTGATGAATTTTTATAGAGTAAATTACACCAAATGTACCTAAAGTATCATCTTTGTTCCAAATCTATATCTGAATAAATATTTATTGTAAAAGTGGCTTTAAAGTATGAGTACATTGCAAATCAATACCCGTGACTTAACATATGTTAAAACTTAACGGAATTTACCGGACAAATGCTCAAATTGGCCCTTATGGTTTCTAAAATGTCTTGAACACCCCTATAACTTTATAATTTTATTTTTGAGTAATTATTCTTTATCACATGTGTATTTTTTTTTCAAATAACCTTCCAGAAGTACTCATTCTAATTTTAAATTTAATCTAAAATATCTATTTTTTTTTTATCAAATATGGAAAGAAATGTTTTAAATAATATCAATGATAATCTTTGTACTAAAACTTACCTTTTTATTATGAAAAAATAGTAATTATAACAACAACTTTATAAAAATCTCCAATATTATTAAAAAATATTTAGATAATGTAAAAGATTCTTCAAATAAGAATACTAAAACACCAAACCAATACACATTGTTAAATAAATTTCAATATATTTTAACAGCTTACAAATTAAACTGAAAATTTTCAAATCAACACACTTTTCTATTTTATTTTTGATAACTTAAAAAATATTAATATCCATTTTTCCTTTTATTTATAGATTTTTATTTTTTAGAAGTTTTCCATATTTAATTATAAGTTTATTTGAAATTATACATTTTCTTCGTTTGATATGGTTTAAAATACAATATAGACAATAAATAAATAAGATTTATTAGGACTAATGATGTGTGATTCTACGTAAATAACATATTGATCAATATTTTTTCTGTCATATTGTCATCCTATTCTTTTGTAAATTACGTTTTAGTACACTCCCTATATCTTAGATTTATTGTTACTCAACTTCTAATCATTTGCTCAAATTAAATAGTTTGGGTAAAGTGCACCGTTAGTCCCTTATCTTTATAAATTATCCTATTTAGGTCATATTTTAAGAATTTATCCTATTAAAGTCCATTATCTTTGATTTTCGGTGCATTTGTAGTTCTTCTGTCAATTTCAGTTAAATGTTCCATTAAGTGATTAAAATAACGAAAATACCCATAATTTATTTGCAACTTATTCCCTAATTTTATGAACTCTATCAATTTTATCACAAAGATGCATTTTTTCCATCTTCACCCTCCCTTCAAGTCATATACGCTCCACTACCCTCCCTGTATCTCGCCGCCTGGACAGCACAACCATCCCCGGCCTCAAACATTACCCTAAATAGTTTTATGAAGGTTATGTTATGGACTTTTGAAAAAATTATATTTTTTAAAATTTTAAACATTAATTAACTTATGTATGTAAATTACATAAAATGTTTTGTATGAAAATGTTGAAGAAAAAATTCATAAATTAGATACTAAACAAAATGTATAGTTTCAAATAAATTTAATTTCATTGTTGAAGATCTTTTACATTATCTAAATAATTTAATATAGCAATTTGATAATAAGTACATGTATAAAAAGTAAATTTAAATACAAATATTATCTATTTTATACTTTTGTTTCATATTTGATAATTTTTTTGGATATTTTAGACTCAATTTAAAATTAATGTGAATAATTTGGGAAGATTATTTGAAAAAATACAGATGTGATGAAGAATAATGACTCAAAAATAAAATTATAAAGTTAGAGGGTTATTCAACACATTTTAGAAACCATAAAGGTCAATTTGAACATTTTCCCCATAAATTTTGTTAAGTTTTAACGGATGTTAAGTCACGGGTATATATTTGCAACGTACTCATACTTTAGAACCACTTTTGCAACAAACTTTTATTCAGGTATAGATTTGCAATGAATGAGATACTTTAGGTACATCTGGTGCAATTTACTCAATTTTTATATGCGTTAGGGTACGAGTATAAATTTGATAGGCTTTAAAGGGTAGTTCGAGCTCGAATTAGGACTTATCGAGATGTTCTTTATTGAGTTCAAATTCGAGCTCGACCTAAAACGTAACTCGATAAGTTAACGGGTTGAGCTCAAACCCAACAATATTTGTCATCGTCGGAGCCATACGTGGCACAAAACGTCAATTAGACGTATTAAAATTTCTACTTACGGTAACTAATATACACAACCCTATACTGAAGTGAGACCATAATCCCAGGAACTTTAACAAACTCGGTAGGCCGCTGAGAATGCTTGTAAGCTTAACCAAGTGGCCCATCTTGGAACAATAAGCATAATAAAAGTTTGATGTGCTTTCAAGCTTACATGAACTGCTATACTGAAGTTAAGTAAACCAAGGGCAAATATGTAAATTTTAAACTTTGTACACATTGCAACTATATATCCTCTGTTGTCAAAACGCCAAAATCTCTAATTCAAAAGCAATTCACAACTTTTAGAGTAACATACAGGTATTTTCACATAGTTGCATCATCATTTCTCAAGTCTTGATATCAAACGCCAACATGTTTCCAACTTTACTTCAACATACTGATAACATGCTACTATCTACATGTACGCATAAAATTTACATATACAGAGCCAAAATTTCCTATTTAGAATACATACGGAAGGATAGAGATTTGAGGCACTTCGATCCCACAGAAAATCTCCACGTAGATTAGTACTGTTGTTGCTATACTCATACACAAAGTACAACCGTAATAATGTGTGCTCAAAAGACCAAACCTTCCAGATTTATAAGTTCACACTTGGAAGCTTGAGTATATGTAATATCACAACAAAAAGAAACCCCATAAACACTAGTTTGCGAGTCTTTTGGCAGGTACTCCTAAAATGATAAATATAAGGGGTAAGTCCTCTTTAGAGAACTTAGTAAGAGCATAGGTATAGTTCTTCGTACCTGAAACTCAAAAACACAGAAAACAAAAAAACACAAATATATCGAGAATATATTCCCTCCAGATGTTCAATCAATGCAAAATAACCAAATGCTATGCAACACAAAATAAATCATTCACAGAGTTAGCACAATAAAATCCATCATTAAATATTCACAACCACACATAACGACAACCCTCTCAAGTCGTAGCTTGCGAATAGAAGAGGTATTTCACATAAGCATGATACCAACTCGGGCTCATGAATCCGTATTATCGTCAGAACACCATTGGAGCAAAAGCTCCATAAAGAGACGTAGGGATGCTTAAGTATAACAGAAAGAGCAATCCCGAGAGTCTGTCCATAATCCATGCCAGCTGCCAGATAAGATCCGATACAGATGGAGAATAAATTCTCCCAGCTTACCTATGCTTATTTACCTTAACTAAACTTGGTATCATTGAGTCACAACCTCAAACCAAGCTTAGCCCAACATCCTCTGACATGCATATTATAAATAATCCATAATGCGAAGTCGGGAGAAATGCTGAAACCCTTACCTTTAAATTTCACCAGGCAACTAATTCTGTGCAAACTCAGAAAATCTCTCTACTAATTCATTTTTGTTTCGTCGATATCAAAAGGTCAATTACTGCCCACTTGAAGATTGGATGAGAAATGAAGGTGAACCTATGTTGGAGACAATTTGGTCTTAGTGGTTACTTGTTCACAGAGAAGCAGAAGCTACGTTTCCTTTGTTTTCTTCTAGCCTATTTCACTTTTTTTTTTTCCATTTCTTCACTAACTCCCCTATTTATAAACTTTCTTTACTTAGCCACTAAGTAACTTATCCGTAGCTTCTCCTAAAAGTAATTTAGCCACAAAGTAACCTATTCGTAATTTAACCACTAAGTAACTTATACGTACCTTCTTCTAGAAGTAACTTAGTCACTAAGTAACTTATTGTAGTTTCTCCTAGAAGTAACTTAGCCACTAAGTAAATTATCCGTAACTTAGTCACTAAGTAACTTATCTGTAGCTTCTTCTAGAAGTAAATTACTCACTAAGTAACTTATCCGTAACTTAGCCACTAAGTAACTCATACGTACCTTCTTCTAGAAGTAACTTAACCACTAGGTAACGTTACTTAATCACTAAGTAACGTAACTTAACCACTAGGTAACGTTACTTAACGGATAAAGTGCACCGTTAGTCTCTTAACTTTGTTAAATGTCCTATTTGGATCCTATTTTAAGAATTTATCTTACTGAAGTCCCTTAACTTCATATTTTGTCCCATTCAGGTCCTTTACCGTTAAGTCAATATTAAAACTAACGGAATTTTAGGGAAAATGATTTTTTTAGGTACCTAAACTTTTTCTTTTATACTATTTTCACCATAAACTTAGATATATGAGTTTTTAATAAGGGTAAAATGCACCGGTAGTCCTGTAACTTTAATTCATGTAATATTACAATCATGTTTTAACTTTTTGTACTCATAAAGTTCTATTTTTTTTTAACTTTTTTTCACTTTATGGTCATTTTTCATCCTTTAACCATTAAATTTAACAGATTTATGGGAAAAATAATAATTTTAGCAAAAGTTACAGCCCAAACAATTTAAAACTTAACACTTTTATCAAAAAGTTTCCGTTCATTCTTCCCATCACTCTGCCACCGCCAAATCACCGTCGCCGCCACTGGACCACCGTGCCGCCGCCCGGTAAAGGACCTGAATGAGATAAAATATGAAGTTAATGGACTTTAGTACGACAAATTCTTAAAACAAGACCCAAATAGGACATTTAGCAAAGTTAAGGGACTAACGGTGCACTTTACCCTAAGGTAAATACTGAAAGTAAAATTTGGGTGGCCCTTTCACCCATCATCGGTAGCGGATGACCCATCAATGATCACCCAAAGGCTGGGAGTCCTCCAACTCAGTTGAGCTTGTTCGACCACTTCCGCCACTACACCAGTCACCTTCAACACTTCTTCTTTGCACGTCTCTCAATGCCAACACCTAAAGCGAGCGTCTAACGAACATTGTCAATAGCCTGTGAACTAGAAGTCTTTGCCAACATATTGATTGGCATGTCTAGATCCTCAAAGGTCGCTAGAAGTGCCAATACCACATGTTTCTCCGTGACCCGGTTGTATACTAGCATCTCTTCTGATGTCTCCTCCACTTTCGGGTCCACCTCATCCTCCATTAATGAGTCTGCCACAACCGGCATTGGCTCATATGCCGCCTGCAGCCCACCTAAACCATCCGAAACTTCCTCCGAAAGTTGAATGTCAACATCTCCATTGCACGAGGTTTTGAATCGCATCAAGTCACCAAATTGCGGGGCCACATTCGTTGTTGCTGCTGCTGGAGAAAAGCATTCCTTGGCCACATGATCAACCATACCGCATATAAAGCAAAACTCTGCAAGGTTCTCATACTACAGGATAAAGTTTTTGTCAACTCCATCTACCTGAACCTTCACTAGATGGTGTAAAGGTTTTCTGATATCCAACAACACCCTGATACGAAGCGAAGGTCTAGTCAAATGGACTGCTAAAACTTTCCCTATTTTATGGCCAAGCATTCGACCTATCGCTTGAGAATATCAGCGGAATGGAACATCTACTATAAGGACCCAGAACGATGCTTGAGTGAAATTCACAAACGAGAGAGTGTCACCGTCTGTCACAAAAGCCATAACCACTAACATGTTAAAGAAATACGAGGATCCGCGTTGAAGGACTAGTTGAGTGTGGTTTCTTGACTGAAACTCCAACATAAAAATATTCTCAGATGATTGAGACATCGTCGAACAAACAACAAAGTGGATCGTCCGCGGGGCCCTACTGAACGTTGTCGCTAGTTGGTCGATCCACCCGCACCGACTGAGGGGTCAGGACCTTGGCGATCAGCTTTGGTGCCACGCGCACCGCTGGCAGGCCATCAACCAACAACGGTTCAGCCTCTTCACAAGAGAGTTGAGGCTAGCTAGATTGTTTTCAAGGTTTTCCATGGCAGAACTTGATGGGTAAGAAAAGCTTGGAGAAGAAGAAAAGGGAAAGATGCAAAGAAAAGGCTAACCGAGGAAGGAGAACACTCTTTAGATGAAGGTAGAGAAGAGAACGCTTGCAAAGCAGAGGAGGCGGCTCTAGACAAAAGGGGGCGACTTAGGGCTTGTTTGAAGTTCTTTATGTGCATTATAATGTAGTAATGAATAAATTAAAAAACTTACGTTTGCCAATAAACACATCAAATTTTCATTTGCATACAAAAATATTAAATTAATATTTCAAAGTTATGAAAAAAACAAAGTTATAAATAAAATATTAAAAAATAAAATCATAAATTAAATATTAAAAAAATAAAATTGTGGATTAAAATGTTGAACAATAAGTAGTTCATTATTTTAATTTTTTTTGTGACAAATGGAGTAATAAACTGTCTAATATTTTTAAGGTTTAAATACGCATCACTACCCTGAACTATGATACATCACTACCCTGAACTATGATAAAGTGAGCAAATAAAGACCTGAATAAAAAAGGATGCAGATAAATGCATGAACTTCGGAAAAACAATGCAAATAAGGATCTGAATGAGACCCTTATCTGTTTCAAATCTCTATAATTCAGATTCTTATCTTTATTATTTTTTGTTCAGATAATTTTTTTATCTATTTTATCATAATTTAAGATAATAATGCATATTTAAGTCTATTTTTAATTACAACAAAGAATACACAGAAAAAAAAAAAAAGTGGGACGCCCCAACCATTAAAGTAACTCAAACAAATGGGGGGTCCCATTGCAATAGAGCTTCTAGAGGTCCGCACAAGTGACAGGACCCACAGAGAAAGCCAGAAATGAACGAGCGTCGACACGAACGAAACAAGAGAAGTTAAGTCGTGAAAAACGCAAGAGACTACTAGTACTTGGGTTGGGTCAATGGTCATGCGTGTGGTGCTGTGTGGCTTCAATTCTTAATTCAACGGCCCTCCTTTGACTCAGTACCCTAACCTTAAAAAACCCTCTACCATTAACGTTAAAACCCATTCATCATTAATCACTTATTGCTAATTAAATTAAGGAAATGCTACAAACTGTTATTTTGTACACTTTCTTAGTATTATTACATTTAGAATGTCATGTAATCAGTTTGGTCATACTCCTAAAGACATTAATAGAAGTTTCGAGTTCGAATTCCGATATCCCTAATTAGTGGTGGATTCAAGATTTTTTAAAAAAGAGGTCCATTTATATATTCCAATGTATATTACTTTATCTGTGCGAATTTTTTGCAATATTTTAACTAGATATAGAGATTAAAATGAGATTTTTTTTTTGTTTTTCACTTCCTAATTCTACCATTTTTTTATATTATAAGATGCTGTTAGACGTATAAACCAAGAAACAGAATGAATAGTCAAAACAAATTCAAATGATTAGAAAATTGAAGAGAAAAAAATATATTTAGAAATTAAAAAGATCAACATTAACTATATTTTTTTATACGTCACTTAATATTATAACACTTTTAGAATGAATAAAATATAAACTACATAAATAGTGTCATAAATTTATATACTAAATATACATACTATCATTGACTATCATTGTCCCCAACCTCATATCCGATATTGGTATACAAATAAAATAAAAAAAGAATATCATGTAATCATTTTTATAAACCTAAAATCAAATAGATTTAGAAAAGAGTGATTGCATAACACACGCTCTAAATAAGGAAGTGGCAAAGAAAGTCTTAACAAAAGATTCATATGTTTGCATGAACGGAAATCTTCTGTATATTAACGGAGATTAAACTGACATCTTCTGTATAATTCACAAAAGTGCAGTAATTACAGCCTCGGTCCCGTTATTCTTCCCCGTTTTATCAAACTGATCACTGTTTTACAAACGAAGTTTATGTGAAAGTAGGTTTTGAGTGCAAAAAACTCATTTAATTAGGTTGAAAAATATAAATTTATCATCATTTTATTGTAAACTATCAATTTATCACTCAACTCAAACTCAAACTCAAACATTGAGTGCAATTTCACGATTGTTCCGTTAATTATAACGGTCATCCGTTAATAAATTATATTTTATATCTTTATTTTTTTCATATGATATATTTAATACCCAAAATTTTATCTATTAACAAAAATGTTATCTTCTTCATTAAAACATCAAAATTTACCAAAAAAGAAAAAGAATTGTTTTTTTTACTTACATACTATTAGAACTTTTCAATCTAATCACATTCTTACATAAAAACTTTTGAAGACTTTTGGTTTGGATGTTCCTTCAATTGAAAAAGGAATCAAAGTTTGTGTGATTGATTGATAGTAATTCCCAAAACACTGCTTGCTGTCATTTTCACTCACCCTCCACTTTCCCATTAGACACTGCTTTTGAACATTTGTCACGCATGTCTGATTACAAAACTCCAATGTTCCTCCCAATCTCGATTCTTATGGCTTTTCAAGCTGTTCAGTGATTTTTTGACTAAATGTCCCAATCCAAACAACAAGTCTCGTGGAGGTAAGCTACAGTGCTCCTTCACCGCGGAGTACACCGGACTGCGGCTTCCGTTCGATCTCCCCCGCCTTCTTCTAATCAACCTCTCCGGCCGCAGCAATTAATTGTCCAATTCATTTTTCAATTTGAAACAACCTAATCCCTTCATCACCCAACATGCCACCATCACAAACCTAATTTATCATTCATCACGCACAAACCTAATTTATTATTCATGGCGTTTCTATGTTTTTCTTTAATAGTATTTAAGTAACTTTTTCTTTAAATTTTGTTTTCGTTTGTCTTTTGTGTTTATTTTTTTTTTTCAGTGAAAGAGATAATATTTTTAAATAAAATTTTGGGTATTAAATGTATTAGGAACTATTCCAATCAAATGTTGGGTCGATCGGACAAGTCAGTAGCTATCTACTGAATCTAAAAAGACGGCAGATGAATGGCCACTTTTGGTGGTGAGTGACGAATCACACTTCTCAAAACACCAAACTTTTAAGAATCTTTCTCCTTTTTCTTCACAAAGCTTCTTTTATACACACTGTTAATTTTTCTCAAAATATAAAGCCCTGAACTATTTCAAAGGTTGTTGAAAGAATTGATTTACAGGTTTTGAGGCAGGCAAACCAAGTTCCTTTTGTGGAGAGGTTTCTAATCTTGGGAAACAAGTAGTAAAACATGAAACAAGAGCTACAGCTGGCCTGTCATCAAATTTAAAACTCGTGCATCTAACAAAATTTGAAGCAGACAACATTCGGACCTTACTTATAGATTGTCCCACTAATGAATGAGGCTTTGGAATTGGTAGACATATATATATATATATATATATATGGGCCTTTAGGTTCAAAGAGTCCATTTAATTTGGAAATCAAAACTTGTGTAAACCCAAAGTTTAGTGAAGCTTTTCATTATTCCCATCCGGTTTAATAATTTTTTTAATTATCTGATTAATCGTTTGTGATATTAATTGATTATTAATAATTTTAGAGTTAATTACTTTTTGGTTTTATGTTGTGGAAAGATGAGAACTTCCAAACGTTTCACAAATTTGGTTGCAAGAATTATTACTCAATTCGTGTTTATTTAATAGTTATGTTTGATTTTTGAACTTTTGTTTGAGTCATTTTTTTATTAAAAGGGAAACTTACAAATACCCCCCTGAGGTTTCTCATAATCTGCAGTTTGCCCCATCGGTTTTCAGAAACCTACAATTACCTCCCTGAGGTTTAGTAAAATCTTCAATTATCCCCCTTGACTATTTGTATTGTTAGTTGACCTTTAAGAATTATAGGGTTA
>JBBYHH010143962.1:0-14256 GCA_038382905.1 Daphne laureola
ATTGAATTATTACTTGTTTAAACATATTCTCATGCCCGTCATATAAAACTTGCAAGGAACCTGGCTATCATCATGAAATGGAGAGAAGGTCGGGATGGACACCCGCAGCTGTGTAACTGAAGGACTACAACAGAGAAAGACTTGGAGGACCTCGACACTATTTACTTGTATTTTCTTTATTTCATTTCATTCATTCTTACTTTGAAGGTAAACGCACTCTGAACCTCAGGTCATGTCTGGACTGCTTAGTTTTTTCGTGAACTTTGTTTTTAAAACCTTTTAATTGGTTTTACGAAAGATCTTGGGAGTTGTGAAACGTCATTTATCGGAGTTCACCGTCTGCTCTAGCAGGCAGCTGAAACGGCGGGTTCACAACAACCGTGGATTTGCATTATCACACGGACCATGCATCATGTGCTTCGATACAACCTCATAAGCAATAGTATCCTTCTCCTTATCCGGCAACTCAGTAGACAGATAGCGATTGATCGACTCGACATCCCTAATCTTGTCTGATAGATGTAGAAAAAGTGTTATATGTGCATGTGGTAGACCGCATTTCTGGAACTCAATCGTCACGATAACTACATTAAAAATGCACAGAATTTGAAAACATGTCATGAGCTGAACATCATAATGTATGTATGAATGTATGGAAAACCATTCATAAATTTATACATACCTCAGATGCATTTAGCAAATAGGTCTTTCTTTCTCACATCCTGGAGCTGTGAATGTAGTTTCATCTAAAAAACACCCGCAACAACATCTAGTCTATCATCGGTGGTCTGGACAGGTATCAATTCCATGAATTTTAGAATATCATTCCATTTAGGGTTGCATGTCATAGTAATAAAAAAATTTGGGTGACCCAACCACCGACATATGACCATTGCATCTTAAAATGCATGTGCCATATAACGGGATCCACCCGTGAATGATGATGGTAGAATACACAGTTTACCAGACCGTGACGCATTTGTATCACCACGCGACATAACATCCTTTAACCCATATAAAACCTCACACCTGAATTTATTTTGATTCATTCGGAGATACGCAAACCGATCATCTAGTATGCAAGAATATGCATAAACCACATACTGCTGAAATAACCGGCCACCTTTATGTATCGTAGAGTACACATCATGATGATTATGTAGCTAGAATGCGTAATACTCACGCATTGAAACACTTTTCTGAACCTCCGTATTTGCGCCATCTCTATGAGGTATATGTAACCTATACCCATCTGATCCGAAGGGGAACAACACAGGAAAATGCAGGGACATCAGTGAAGGATGTAAAACATCTATACGACGTGCACCATGTAGTCTCGAGAAAATCACAATATCCCTCCTTGACCCTTCTTCCTCATCAAGACCGACAGTCAACGCTGCAATCTCACTTAACGCATGCATGTTATACCATCTCCCATCACCCGATCGGGATGAAATTAATCTTATAGTGACTGGCATGACATTTTTCCATTGAAGATAGTCCCTTGCAGCACAAAATTCACGCACAAGTTCGCTGTTTACATCCAACATGTTAGTCAATTTTTGAACGATCAGGACATCAGTCTGAGCATACACGCCTGATCCAAACCTTCTTAACCAATTTTTAGTCTCATGCTCAGTGTCATATATGTAAAGCTGGGAAAACCGAGGGCATTGGCCATCTAGCGGCATGAGCGATCCAATACAGTGATGATTTTCACCCTTTAATCGAAACATATAAGGACCGCCCCCGTCGTTAATTCGATTGTCTACTTGACCACTGGTTGAGGTGAACAAAAACCTGCAGTTGAATTCCCGAATATTTTGACAGAAATACTGGGACAACGGTCCTCCCGAATACTGAAGAAGTTCCTTTAAACTTTCTGGCAGATTAGATTCCAATGGCAACCGAACCTTCCCATTTTCACAGCACACAGAGAAATTTGGATTTCAGATATATTTAGATCGAGAACTCCTCTCCATCTTCCAAACAACTGCTCCACAGTCTCCAAACGGACATACACTATCGGGCGGTCCAAAATCCTCCTTCTCCACAACATTCCCTAAACATCAATATGATGTAACCCAACTCATTTCAAAACGAGTGTCATATTTAAAGAATATGATGTGGTCTTACTCCGATCTGTAACTCCAACTATATAATCGATAGTGTTATCTTCATGATCAGAGTTATCAGCTTCCAAGACATCTGGTACATATGCGATACACATTAAGTAAGTATGTTCCAACACATATGTATATGACAATGAACACGTGACATACCTTCAAGTGCCTCATCAATGGACCCAAGATCGTTGAATGGTATGGGTCCTGACGCATGATCGGGAACCCTGGCCCTTTTTGCTTCGCGCACTTGAGAGCTTGATGACTCGCCCAGCTCAAATCATCGCAAATTAAATGAACGATTTGAGGCAACATTTGTCAACCATGATCGAGATTCAGTAGGGGTTGATACGATATTATGAGGACAGACATCAACAGAAAATGCCCGATTTGTGATATCCATAAAAGGGAGCCTTGACGACGATCCACAATGAGTCTGACTGTTGATATTGTCTTGTGATAACGGGTATGAGGTATCCTCATGTCCGTGGAAAGCACCAGCAACACCCCTAGAAGCCGTGACATGTCTTAACGGTTCACGGCCTCTAACAGGCATCCTGAATCCACTGCCATCTCGTATAAAGTTGCTGACATTGGAATGAATGTTCACATTTTCATTCCCCCGTCTTAAACTTTGAGACGATCGAGGTTTCCTATTAAATGTACATTGGTCGGATCTACAAGATCGTAGGATGTGAGCACGTCGTGCTCTTAACTCAACTGCATCCATGGCCACAACTATATCCTAACAATTGTATAAAAAACAAATATATATATATATATATATATATAAAGTAAAGGCAAGGTAAATATGAGAATACTACAACAATGACAAATATCAGAATAAATAATCTTACATAACAAAAGTCTACGATACAACTTTATTTATATCGCACTTACAGATAAATAGAATGAAGTTTTTATAAGTATTCGATCAAATATTACGAAAATCAAAATTAAGTTAGGAAAATAGTTTATTTTAAACTATTTCAATTCATTGTATTAGTTTAAATATTTTTTATAAAACTTGGGGACCAAATTCAAGATTTAGAATTTATATATCCATTTTTTAGCTTACCGAGGACACTAAATTTAGACGTAATTGGGGTCAAATTGAAAATTTTCTTTATATATAATGTGAAAAGTTAAACTTTAATATTTATGTACACATTGAATGATTTTAAAGCTCACGTGTCCCATAACAAAATTAGGGAAACATTGGGGTCAAATTGATACTAAAAGAAACACTTACGTCTTTTGTAAATATATTCAACTTTCGTGAATGTCAGAACACATGTATAACATTGTTATTACTATTGGACCAACATTTCAATTTTTTAAAAAAGTTACAAACAAACCTTTATATTTCAAACAACGTTTGGATTTTATGAATTTATTTCTAAAATATCTGTCATGCACATTATTTTTATGGTCTTTAGAACATTATGAGCAATATGCAAATCTATCAAAAATTGTGGGACAAATAAATAAAATTTATAGTTGTAATTTTATAAAATATACATCTATATCCAAAATATTTTAACAACATACAAACGAAGATATCACTTTAAAAGTCATCGGCTAAGCGAAAAACTATTATCATTACATAAATTTATACACACATATGTATATAACTATATAAATATATATTCTATAAATCATTTTATAACATTTGTAACATTGTATAATCTTTTTAATCATCATATATTAAATGGTGCACGCTTGTAAAGCTAAACAAAAAACAGTGGTTTTCACAAGTGACTTATCTAGGACAATATTGTGATAATCATCATTATTAAAAGCATTTATTTATTCTGGTATAAATAGGTACATTATTATAATAAGATGATTTAAATTTAATTTTTCTGGATCAATTTATCATATTGTGTAAGAATTAACTATATATTGGTTAAAAGTTGAACATTAGGGTTGAATTGAAACACATCTAAGTAGTTTAAGGACAAAAAAAAAATCAATTGATCAACATCATAAGGAATGAAACTGTAATTATACTTCTAAATTTTAACGAATTCCCAAACGGCCGATCAAGGACGCGGAAAAATAGGGGTATTTTCATAATAACTCTGGAAATTACAAAAATACCCCTGACCCTTAACAAAATCGTCGCTCTTTCCATTTCTGATTCATTTCTCATTTATCATCTCCCCTCCAACCCTAACTAAACACCTCTACCCAGAATACTCCCTCCCCTAATCTACGTTGCAGCTTCATGTTCCTCTGCGTCGGCTACACTTCTTAATCCAGAACATCTTCATCTTCTACTCTCATCCTAAAAACCAACAAACTCCCTCATTCGTCCATGTTCCCAGAAACACACCTCTGTGTGGTGAAACCCTAACCCTACCAAGCCATTTCCATGGTGAAATCAACATCGTTGGTTCCTTCCATCGTGGATCCCAACCGAATTTGGTTTCCGGTACAGAAACAGTCGTTACAGGCCTACATTTTGTTTAAAATTTTCTAAACAAATACGTATTATGTCGATTTGACTTTTCTATTTAACATATTATTTTCTTACTACAATTAGGGTTTTACAATAGACAGTTCATTTGGTTTTATTTCTGTTTGTCTGATTCTTTATAGTTCAACGAAATATATCTTAAAAAAATTTGCTCTAGGTTTTTGAAAATAAAAGTACTTAGATCTAGAATTTTTACTAAATTTCCCTTTTTTTAAGTTTGTTATCAGGATCAACCATCGACGGTTATATTACCATAATTTTTTTAATTTTAAAAAATCTTTGTTCCGGTTTTACTGTTCTATAAATGGATCTTGGAGATTCTGGTGAAGATCTCTCAGTTTCTGCTTCTGGATCTGTGGGAACATATGACTTTGAATATGGGCATGTTTATGGGCCTCTGTCTACCACTTCTGTCGGCGCCTTTATACGGTTCAATGGGCCTTTTAATGGGCTTCTGATATGACTTTCCACTGGGCCTGGGACTGGACTCGAGGCTGATATGTTCTACTGGTACAAGTCGGGTCGGTTCAGTCTTGTGTGAGGGATTGGATCGAGTCTGATACCTAACCGGGTCAGGTTCAGTGAGTGGACCTTCAATGATCTGGATCTGGGTCAGTAACTGGATCGGGTCACCCACCTTCAATCAGAATACTTAGTTGTATTGCTTACAATAGGTAATAAATCAACTATCCTACCTATTACACCATATATATTTTTTAAACTTGTTTATTATGATGTAGTTAATTATGAATTGCCTTTTTTTTTGTATGTCCCACTGTCAAAGTAAAGATTCTTATCAATATATACTACAGTATTGCAGAAGCCCGAAAACAGGTAATACATACTAACAATTATACTTGTTCTGAATAATTTGGTTTTTAAGGCATTGATTAAATATGCATGAATTATTCCATTTCACTATGTCATGCTGAAGTAAAAAGATCATGAAAAAGACTATATGGATGCATAAAATTTACTCTGAAGTCTGTTGTTTCAGTTTGAATTACAGTCCACACCTTTATACAACTGAACAGAGATAAAAATGCACTTTTATAGAAAATTTGTTTGTATCCTAGTACGTCAAACTTGAACTTGTTTGTCTATATTGTGGTCTGAGAATTCCTGCAATTGAAAAAATGAACTATTAACTTAAGTCCACTCAAATATGACATACAGATGAACAAAACCCTTTGTATAGTAAGAAATAAAATTTAATTTAGTTTTCATATTAGGTATTCATATTTTGTTTACAGTCTATCTACTTAGGAATTATTATTTTCATGAACTAAGTATCAATTTTGTTTTGTATTTGAGACTGTCAAATTAAAGAACCATAAGGTGTCAAAATTAATGCATTATTGCATAAGCCTGAAAAAAGGTATGACATGATAACATTTATACTTGTTTTCACTTATCTTTTTCTAAATGTTCAATATGCATGGATGTTTGCATTTCACTATGTCAGGTTGAATAATTAAGATCGCGAAAAACAATGTGGATGAAAATCATGTACTCTGAAGTATGTTGTTTTAGGGTGTTTAATGAACTTGACAAAATACAAATGTATCTCTGCAAAAAATAAATGTTAGGGCTATCTCTGGTGCACATCTTATTGAATTAAGAACAATTACAAATTTTACTGTCTGATACAAGTTAATTTTCATATTAGGTTTTCATATTTTATTCAGATTCTATCTACTTAGGACTTATTATTCTCATGAACTTGTTTGATCTGCTCTAACTGATTATCATATTTTTTTTGTATGTGAGACTGTCAAAGTAAAGAGCCATATCCCTGGAAAAAGGTATGACATTTCAAAATTTATACTTGTTTTCACTTGTCTGTTTCTGAATGAAGTTCATCAATATGCATGGATGTTTGCATTTCACTATGTCAGATTGAACGAATAAGCTGTGAAAAAACAATGTGGATGCAAATCATGTACTTTGATGTATGCTGTTAGCATTAGGCTTATTTAAAAAAGCATATAACATGTCACAATTTAGATAGAACTTGTTTGATGAACACAACCATTTCATATGAACATAAGCTTTTTTATCTTCACCCACCTATTTAGTTTTTTCGAACTAATGTTGGATGATGAAGTTTGTGAAGTATAGACAGTGGTTTTTGCATGTGCTTAGAGTTATATGGTACCGAGCTTGATTAAAGTCTCTTCAAGAGTTAGGGTTTTCAATCAGAAAGACTTTAATAGGGAACCCTATTGAACTTTAATGAAGGAACCTATATGTCAACTGATGATCTTCTTTCCTTTTCTTTTCCGGTTAACATTGATAGCTAAATATATCATACCATATTTATCACATAAGAGATGATGGACTGGTTGGAATATTTACTAACCTTTTATATATATTTTACATTTTCTGGGAAAAGTGTTAGGCCTGAACACGGGCCCAAAAGAGTGGACTATCTCAAAAGTAGGTCTTGAGAGACAGAAACCAAAAATGCGAGAAGGTAATGGGCGTATTCAAACCTTTTCAATTGAATTTATTAAACTATACTCCATAGAGTAAAGAAATTTTAAGTGTTGACTCAAATTTTTTATTTCAACATGTAGTTGACTTGCTAAACAAAAAAAATGTCAGGAAACGCACGATGCAAGAGGTATATTTCTAACTTTAATTTCTAAATTTAATTTTCTTAGATGGATGTTCGTCCCCAAAATTTGATTTTGTGGGGTTAGGAGGTGATGTATTATTTATTTTATCATGAATGTGCACTAGCTATAAAATTAGGGCACGATGTGTGAATGAATATGATGATATTCCAACGTATAGGATTATAGGAAGCCGTTAGTTTAGTTTGTTTAATAAATAAAACTTTAGTGTATCCACTTTAAAAAACTACATAATCATGGTTATAAACACTTTCTATCATAATTTGATAGAAATTATCCTTAGTCTCCTAGTCATAATCATGGTATGTCAGAGTGAACTCAGGAACCCAACTAATTGAATAAAGGATTTAATGGGCATAATCTTTTAAGAGTGTATACACTTTAAAAAACTACATAATCATGGTTATAAATACTTTCCATCATAATGTGTTGGAAATTGTCCTTAGTCTCCTAGTCAGAACCATGGTACGTCAGTGAACTCAGGAACCCAGCTATTGGTACGTCAGAGTGAACTCAGGAACCCAGCTACTTGAATAAAGGATATAATGGGTTAAAAAAATTAAGAGTAAGTAAAAATCCTTTACTAAGTAGGGTTTTCATAATTTTATATCTGTCTATTTTGGTAGGTTTTGCACCAGCCATCACTTTAGTAGAGTTTTTTAACACTCAGAGTAGCCGGAATATAGCATAATAGATTAAAAAAATTAAAACTAAAAATAGTAATAAGGTAGAAATAAACCCTATGAGAGACACTACAATGACTAAAGTGGAGTGTAACTCTAATTTGTAAAAATAATCAGCAAGTTTGTCTTTCCACTAGCTCCTTCATCCTTTCCAACTCTGCTTCAAGCCTCTCATTTATAGCTTGAAGCTTCATGATCACCCGTTCCTGCGTTTTGTTGAAATCAGTATCCACCTTCTTTAATTAATCAAGTGCTACATAAATTCCTTTTTTCTCAAGTTCAAGGTATCTATATCTTTTCTCTAGGTTCACCAGTTCTTGTTGTTGTGCAACCAATGAATTCAGAAGTTTCACGTTCTCGCTCTCGACAAATTTGTTTTTCCATGTCAGATGCGCTATTTTGTTGTCATCCTCATCATTGTATCGTAAGAGAGGTCTCTTATTTCAAGCTGGTGCAATGTGACGCATGATAACACTGCCTCCCTAGCAGCCTCTTCATATGCCTCATAAAGTGTTGGCTTGTTGTTGATCCCAACAAATGTCCTGCTGGTACCGTCATTATTGATAATAACAGTAACAGCTCCTCTGAACAATGCCTCTGGCATTGGTGAATACTCATAAGTTGGTGTAGGTAGCTTGACCTTAGCCTACACCAAGACCAGTAGGTCGATATAGCTAATTTGGATGATATTGTCAGACATTCTGTATAATACTTCTGCTCGAGTTCAGAGTACACTATTAGAGAACTGTAATGAACTTGGAGAATTATAATGCAACTTCTTAATATTATCCATCCATATATAAGCGGTGGAAAACCATCATCAGTTATGGGTGATTAATGCCGACCTAATTAGGGTTTCCACCAATAAGGGAGTCGTATCTTTTGTTTGCAATTTTAAATCCAAAATTTCCGCCCATTCAATCAATTCATTACTTCTTTCCCGTTTGAATGGGATATTTTTTCCAATTAGGACCAATCACTAATTAATTTGATTTGATCTGGATATCTACTATATTACCTTTAGTTAATTTCTTTTTACCGTTATTTACGCTATTTCTTACTATACATTATGACAGGTTTCTACCATAAATAACTTGTAACTCATTTTTACATAACTAAAATTCCCAGCCTCGATAGATTCATGTCTCTTTTCCTAACCTACAAAGTGAATTAGTTTTCCTGTTTCACTTTCACAGACTATAATACTTATACTGAGATGTCGCATAAGTTGCGACCAAATATATTAGTCTATTTATTGAATAAAAATCATCATCAGTACACTTAAAACTTGGTAGACCACTACAGTAGTCTATTTATTGAACGAACAAAGAAGCATAGAATACAGGATAGTGCCCTATCCTGATTAGAAGATAGTACAATTCTATGGAGAGTGCCAAACTCCCCTCTTTTTCTTAGGCTCTCCACTACCACCAGCTTCTGGATTCTTCAAAGTAGTCTGATCCACAACACTCAGGGTCCTCCATCCAATTAGTTCAGCCTTAAGGCGGTTGATCTTCGCCTCAAGCTGGTTAATAGTAGTTTCCAGCCCTGAGTTTACCACCTTAAGATGATTGCACCTATCAGTCAGTGCATCTTTCCAATCTGAATTATAATCTTTAATGGTGGGGTCATGTTTCATGACCATCTGATCGACAGCTTCTTTTTATGCATCCTCGTTGGCTTCATAGAGATTCATTCTCTTGATTTCAACGTCAATTGTTACCTCATCACCACCTTTTTCCATTGTCAAAGCCACCCTACCTTTGTAGGATCCATCATCATGTTACAGATTAACTATATATCTTGGCTCTTGCAATTCAAGAGTATCTTGAATTTTCCTCAACACATAAGCGTTCGGGACCTCAACTATAGTCATCTGTACAATGAAAGAAATTATGTAATTACAGTAGACAGTTACCATTAAACCGTCATAAATTAATAAAGAATGATAAAAAAGAAGAAACATACTATGTTATTACCAAGATGTAGGTCAGCCTCCAGATCTAGGGTTTCGTGTGTGTGAGTAATTGACTGGGTTAAGGGTTAGTATTAATAGAGTATTGGTAGTTAAAGCAAGGAATAAAATTGAGTCTGAAATCAAAACTGGTGGGAAGTAATTAATTCTGTGATTTGTTGAATATGGGAAAATCACCTTCATAATTGCACTTCGATTCTATTATGCACAAAATTCGGCCTCCTTTAAATGAAATAAGCAATTTCATCAGTTAAAGTAAGGAATAAAATAGAGTCTAAAATCAAATATTTGTAGTAAGTAGTCAATTCTATGGTTTGAAGAATCTGGAAAAGACACCTTCATAATTGGACTTTGATTCCATTGGGCCCATATCTAATTGTAGATAGAGGGCTTATTATGGTTCAAGTCAAATAACCAGTTTGTGTGGATGAGATATTTAGTAATTTTTTCATGCAGCCGACTTGTTGAATAAAAAAAATGTCAGAAAATGCAAGCTGCAAGAGGTATATTTCTAACTTTACTTTACAGATTATGTTTGCTTATATGGATGTTCACCCCCAAAGCATATTATTTTGTTGGGTTAGGAGGTGATGTATTATTTATTTTATTATCAATGTACGGTAGAAAAAAAAAGTAGGGCATGCTGTGTGAATGAATGTGATGATACTCCAACGTATAGGATTATAGAAATCTGTTAGCTTAGTTTGATTAAGAGATAAAATTTGAGTAAATCCATTTTAAAAAACTATATATAATCCTGATCATAAATAAAAATTATGGGTCATTTATGGTTTAAGTCGAATAAAGGGGTCATGTAAAATTTTGTATACAACTAAAGGTAGTCTGCATAGTAGGTTTTCATAATTAGAAACCGTCATTTAAATGAAATTGGGAACATTTCTTATAGATGTTTTTTTAAGTACTACATTTTTTTTGGTAAAACCCCTACTCATAATGGGTAAAAGCCTTTAGAAGCATTAAATAGTAGCTTGACCAGTAAGTCGGTTCTAAACATCCTTCAGATCAACCAACTCTTTCTCAAGCTTTTCTTTGAGTATCTTCATGTAGGCCAGGTCCCTAGATATGGTTGTCTTCTCCACCTCCAATTCAACATTTCTTTTCTCTAGGTTCTTTAATTCAGCCGTCAGTGCCAAACTCGATTCCAACAGCTGGATATTCCGGCTTTCGAGCAGAATATTCTTCCAAGTCAAATAAGCAGTCTGATCTGTTGAACTTTTTGGCGCACCAAAAGCTTTTGAGATATTACTTGAGCTCGTGGAGCAAAGTTTGAGTCCATAGGAAGCTATATGTAGCTCACCTAGGCTCATCTCAGCTAGAAATAGTTGGGCTTAGCTCACCATAGCTTGAGGGCAGCTAGAAGTAGTTTCCCTCGACTCATCTCAGCTTAGTTTAGCTAGAAGTAGCTAAACTCAGCTCATGATAGCTCAAAGGTAGCTAGAAGTAGCTCCCTTTAGCTCAACTCTAGCTAGAAGTAGCTATACTTAGCTCGAGTCAGCTCATGCCAGCTCACTCTAGCTCACAGGAGCTGGGAGTAGCTTGAAACCACCTCATCCTAGCTAGAAGTAGCTAAATCCAACTCATTATCGGGTCACTATAGTTAGAAGTAGCTATACTCAGCTCCACTCTAGCTCAAGTTATCTAGAAGTAGCTAACTTTAGCTCAAGTTACTAGAGGTATCTAACATTAGATCACACTAGCTAAAAGTAGCTAGTACTAGCTCAAGTTAGTTTACAAGTAACTAACTCTAGCTCAAGTTAGCTAGAAGTAGCTAACTTCATCTCAAGTGAGCTAGTCTTGATGAAGAAATGACTTTCATCTCAAGGTGAACTGAAAAGAGCTCATTGGAGCTCAAATATGTGTGATGTGATCATTTGGAACATCTATGTGATGTTTCATCATGATTCACAAGTGGTAACTTTCATTTGCAGCTTTTGGACAAAATAAATGGTATTTTGGTAAAATGAGCATTGTAGGTGCATGGTATATGCACCTTACTACATGGGGCACACTCCTTGGTGGTTACCAATGATAAGCCATCTATAAGGAGCCTTAATAAGGTGAAGGGGTGCCTTCTTTAATGCACCATTCACCAAAATGGAAGTTACCAAGGGTGATTACCATGTACTTGCCCTTGAAATGGGCAAGGGAAAGGTGCAACCTTCCAGCCCCAAGGGAGTTACAACCACCCCTTAACCACCCATCCTCATCTATAAATATAGAGGAGGAGGGTCCGGCCATCACACATGCAAAACCACTTGGTAGTTTCATTCATCTTCTTCATCATTCTTTTTCATTCTCTTATCTACTTTGGCCGAATTCTTAAGCATCATTCTAGGAGAATTTTGGGTGGATTGAAGTGTGTTTATTCAAAAAATTCAGCCCTTTGTCATCACATCAAATCCACCCCTTCATCATCAACAACAATCGGCTTCAACCTTGAAGGCATTCAAGGTGTTCTTGCTGTTCATCAAGATAAGAAGTGAAGCTTACGTTTTTTTAGAAAGGATAAATATCCTTTTCCTGTAATTCCAGAAAAAATGTGTGTTTCTTCTCCTTAGTATAATGCTAGGATCTTCTTCTTCCCTTCTTGATGTGTGGATGATGAAAGATGTATGATTTGAACAAAACATCGTGCTATGAACTTACATGAAATTTAAAATTAAAAGGGATGTATATGTATGTCTTAGACATGTATGGGATTGAATAACATGTTAAACATGTTAATGGTGGATATAAAATCAATAAATGGTATCAGAGTAAGGTTCCATTAAAGTCTCATTCATGTTGTATAAAAATTGGGAATTCGGTTGACAAAATGTAGAGATGGCCGAATTGAAAAATTTGCAAATTGTTATCACTTGAACTTTGTGTTTGTTTGTGGTTGTATTCATGAAAAGATCATGAAATTGAGAGTGAATTCTCATGTATGTGATGAAATGATGAAAGAATCATGGACTTGAAAATGCATGTTGAATTCGGCCAACTAGTAAAAGTGGTAAAGTTGTATGAAACATGGTAACTCTTATGTCAAGAAATCATGTATGTTGTATGAAAATTCATGTCAGATGAATGTGAATCATGTAATATTGAAAGAGATTGATGCATGATTATGTGAATGGCTATGTATGCTTGAAATGCAAGTATGTGAAATATGAAATGCATGTAAGCATGAATATGGCCGAATGTACTTGAATGACAAGTTACTTGTGTATGAATCTTGAAAGCATGTTTGGTAGCTTGATATGATTCACATGAATGTTAGAATATGCATGCTAGAATGTAAATGACTTGAAGTATACAAAAGTGATTTTATGTAGCTTCAAATGTGTCACCACCCCTTCCATGCACGGCCTAACGGAAGCAGATGCGGGGCCAGAGGGGCGGGGTGACAGTCAGTTAACGTAATGGGGAGCTCGTTTGGTGGGCAGTATCCACAAGCCGGTCCCAAGTTACACTATCAATATCTTGTTTGCAATACTAGATCATACCATTTCAATAACGTGAAATTTCTGCACTTTTGAAACAATTACATACATGCAAATTTCAGCATTCACATACAATATAGTTGAGCTCTACTCAACACAGATACACCAGAAAAGAGTCCTGCCCCTAGTGTACTAGGAAAATACTCCCCGATAATCATAACATAATCAGAATTCAGCAGAACATCCCATCATATAAGCTATTCCAAAAACCCGCAATCATTCGATCGTATAGTCATGTTTCAACATGCTTTTCATACCTACATGTGCATGTGCAATGTACAACTACAGAGCCCATTTGCCAATAGATAATACATACTATGCTTAGGTGGTCGGATCTACAGACTCTGATGATCAACACCTGATACTGCTGCTGCGACTGAATATACATAAAAGAGAGTAAGAGTTAATTGTTAGCCATATATATAATAGTGCTCATCCAGAAAATCCCTTTCCCATATTAGCTGTTTTCCATTTCATATACTTTCCATTTTCCATAGGATGCATTCCCATTATCATACTTATTCTTCACCCATCATAATCATTTCCATATCATAATCGTTCCTCAATCGAGTTCACCCCTATCCCATTATCATAAATCATAATCACATAAGGAGCTAATTTGTACCTCGGGTATAAAATCACAATACGACCAGGCGGGAACTACTCCACGGGTCTAGAACCTGAAGCTCTTGAAAAATATAGATTATAAGGGGGGTGAGTTCTCGAGAGAACTCAGTAAGGGCGTAAGTAAGAATAAAGGTCTATCGAACATACCTATAATGACAATGTTAGTATACACAGTATGCAATATACTGCAGTTTATGCAACCTATATAAATATGAATGAAT
>JBBYHH010144073.1:0-14250 GCA_038382905.1 Daphne laureola
TAGTCTCATGAACTATGCTGACTTAATCAATTTAGTTTCTGAATTATAAAACGTGTCAATTCAGTCCCTAAACTATGCACTGTCAAGAAACACTTTACCTATTTGGTTGTATCAATGTTAGTTCACCTTAGAGAAAGTGATTATTATGATCATAATTCTTTCTAATTTATACCCAAAGTCTCTAAATCTATCAGATCTAACAAAAAAAAATTATGTCACTGGATTTTTTTAGTGGGTGAGTTGCGTTGAACATAGGAGTAGTGATGGCCACTACAACCCCTTGAAGTTTTGAACTTAAGCATTTGTAATAAAATGCTTTAAATTCCTACAAATAGGTAACTTGTCTGTCAAAAAATTAATACCGTTAGAGTCTCAATGAGCGAGTTATCGAGTTAAAAGACTAAAATACTTGAATTTACATAATTTAAGGATTGAGTTAACATATTTTATAATTCAAAAACTAAAATACACGAATTAATATAATTTAGGAAATTATTTGATAATAAAACCTAAAAATAAATCAAACAATCAGTGTATATATGCCCACAAAACTATGACCGCTATTGGTCAAACCATAAGGACCAGGAAACAAAATGTTTCGCCCTCTCTTTTGAGCATTTGATTTATGATAGAGAGTGAAAAGTATTAAAGGCTTGAGAATAATAGATTGAAAAGTATTTGAAGACTCGAGAATAATAGGATAAAATTATCATATGAGATAAAAATACTTTTTGTGGTGGAGAATCAAAAGTTGATAGTTAAAAAATAAAAGTGATGTGAAATAAGGTTTATACATAATCAAACTTTTTTGGAACAAAGAAAGAGAGAGTTCAATCTAATTGTTAGGAGGGAGGGAATATTAATGTTTACTTTCTCTCTCCTATTTTAATATTCTGTTTTCAGTATTTAATATATAATTTATTTTTTTAATATGTTAATATATAATATCAAATAATTTATATATATATATATATATATTAAATAAATGTATCTAATTTTTAAATGTATTTATTAAAATTATTTTTAATAAATATTTTTTTATTAAAAATTAAATTAAATATAAAATAAAAAATTAAATATTTTGATCTTTACAGACGGAGGAGGTAGTATTATGTATGGATTTTGGAATATATACGGATTACATAAGACATATTCATGGTACTGCATGCAAATGGTTATTTGCTTTTGCGTGTATTATGGGTTGGGTTGTCTGCTTTTGGAGGGTATCTAGGCTTAGATATTTATATATATATTTATATATATATTCACTCAATCTCATGCCATTTGTCCATTTGGTTCACAAAATATATACTGAATTGGACAATTTACATGGAAGGAAATGGAAACAACATACATGAAAAATAGTGATAAAAGGAGTAGTATAAAAGAACATTAAATTATTTTAAGTTTTTTCTTCAATTTTTCTGTATATATTCCCTTCAATTTTTGTAAAGCTAAAACTCTTTCCGTGATTTTGTTACAATTTTTTTGGGAGTTTATGAAATATTCTCTAAATTTATCATTGAAGTTCATTTTAAAGTGATAATAGCACTAATGTAATATTGAAACGGTAAATCTATCATTCGATGTTAATTAGTTGTCTGAGTTGGCCGTGAGTTGGATGATTACGTTAATTATACATTTTTGTAGGATTAGTTCACTTAAAATTTATAAAATTAACAATTTAACTCTTAGATTGTGATAGATTAATTTTAATGTGAAATTAAATATTAACAGCATAAAAATATACAGTGAATATCTACATAATCATCCAATAACACGTTACATGAGCATTAATTGGGATAATTTAATATTTAATAATAAATTTATCTCTTTAATAAAATGTCAATGAAATTCTTGTTTTAAAATAAATATCAGTGATAAATTTAAAAATTTCGGTAAGGCTTTCTCTTTTTCCAAAAAAAAATTCTAAACATTAACAGAACATTCTGTCTGGCCTCCTTATATAGGCCGGCATTTCAAATATTCCAAGTACCTTCACTACCAACATCTGATTAATTCAGGCTTCATCATGGCCAGTAGTTAAAGGACAACGATTAATATGACTAGCTTAACCATATACTCTCCTTCATACATAAATTTTGGATTCTTAATTGGTATGCTTTTCAATACATGGATTTTATTAACATTTTTTTTTTTTTTTTTAAGAAAGTCGGTTTGATATTATTTTATTCAAAATATTACAAGTCAAGAATGTCCAAAATCAAGACAAAAGAATGGCCCAAAACAAAACGACCAAAAACTAAAAGGTGTAACTAGAAAATAACAAAATAAATAAACCGAAACGCTCACTTGAAAGAAAAACATAATCAATAAGAGAAGCAGCTTCCGAGGGAACGTCAAACTTCCACCAAAGTCCGAAGGCTTGAGAGCAATGGAAAGTGTCATAACAAAGATATAGCTAGAGATATTTAATGTCGGCCAAGACGTACCAAATTAGTTTCACAGGAGTTAAGCGTCAGCTTGTCATGACGGTGCGCAAAAGAAAAGTTCCACGAACCCTTAGAACACACATCATCTCATCAACATATGCGTCAAGCAAATGAAAAGAAATGACAATAGCCAAAATTAGTAACGAAAGAAAAATTGAACCAAAATCTGATAGATGATGGGGAAGAGGATGGTCCAAAAACCACTTCCCATCTAGCCCTGGGTATCACTGCTCCAGGCTGGGCAGGAGACTTCCTGCCCGGCCAAACTCTGACCAATGGCCTCTGCCACTGCTGATGAAATACATGGCTTCTTCCCATATCCCTGCTCAACTCCTAGACCTGCAGTGCGACCCCTTCCCCTCCCTGCCTTTGGTGGAGCTATGAACCGGGAAGCCATTGACGTTGTCTGACCCACCGGGATCTCATATAACTCTAGCTGATTAGCTAGGAGCAGAGCCAACGTATCATCATGCACAAAATCCACCTCCCGATGGTCAACATCCACCGTGGCTGTTGGGGTCGTCTCCCCGACCAAAGGCTCCAGTGTATGGACCTCAGGCGGAGGCGGATGAACATCCGGTGAAGCATAAATTTTAGGAACCGGGTTCATCGGCTGCATGTTCCCTATCTAAAAATCCTGAGAGGTACTCCTGGGGTTTGCCGAGAAATGTAACCATTCTCCAAACTGGTTACCTTCCAATTGACCCTCAAGGGTTGCTAGACACTCCCTTTCCACATGAGTACAACAACCACAACGAAAGCAGAAATCAGTCAACCGCTCATACTGCAAAAGAAAAGGTTTCACCACCCCATCCATATTCACCTTAAGAACCCGCCTTAGCGGTTTAGTGATATCAACGGAAACTCGGACCCTAAGGGATGGTCCATCTACATCAATGTCCTTGGTAGGACCAATCAATGTCGCAATAGAGGTGGCCATTTCAGCAGTAAACCAGTCATAAGGTGCATTGACAACGTGAATCCAAAAGTCAACCCTACTAAATTCTAATGAGGCACGACAGTCACCTCTTTTCAGGACGGACATCA
This sequence comes from Daphne laureola, assembly GCA_038382905.1. Lineage (NCBI taxonomy): Eukaryota > Viridiplantae > Streptophyta > Magnoliopsida > Malvales > Thymelaeaceae > Daphne > Daphne laureola. The sequence continues at coordinate 3,501 of JBBYHH010144073.1, forward strand.
CAATCAACCTGCTATTAAAAGAGCACGGGCTCTTCTCCATAATCCGAGATACTTGCTCCATATAATCAAACTGAAACAAGAAAATATTAGAGTGAATATCCGATGAAGCAAGTTTTACCGAATAGTCGATAGCTGGCCATGCATTGTGGAATGACTTTTCCACCAAGTCAGCCCGAATTGGTCGCGTTGAGAGTATGCGGCCAGCGATAACAGCTCATGTGGGCGGGCGCAGTGCTGCAGGGGCAGCCACCACCAACGCTTCCTCATCGGCGGATAACGCTAAGCCGGACAGACGGGGATCAAGTGCTTCCATCGACAGTGCGCGAGATGACATGGTTGCGGCGATGAGATGGAGAGAGAGAAGGTTCTGAATTGCTAGAATAGTTTGTCTCCCGGAGCGGTTGTGATGGTGGAGCAGGGTCTGGGGCGACCGGGGCTATGAGACGGCGGGGAGTGATCGAAGTTGATGCTGGATACAATCAGGCGGGTGATCGCACCACCCAATTTCAAGAAAAAATGATACTACGGTGAATGAGCGAGGAGCCGGTAGCGCTTCTGAATGAGAGATGGTAGACTTTGATCGCACCACAACCGGGGCGAGAGAGTAGCAGTGTGGGACGCGCTAGGGTTTTTAGATTTTATTAACATTTTAAACATGTGCTCCGTTTTTTTTCTTACTCAAATTGTATGGGAAAGAATATTATGAAAAAAAAAACAATTAAAAGATGCTCCAATCCGTTTCTATTTGAGTTAAATATTAGTTCTTGAAATTAACATGAAATTTAAATCAATCAATTAAAATTTAAGAACAAATGGAGTATATAATTAGGTAAAATACTAATAAGAGGAATCTTCAATATTACATCTACCTTTTGTGTAACATACAATAAAATAATAATGAAAAGGAGAGTTGCCACGAGCAGTGGTCGATTGGTAGAGTTGTGAAAATGAGATGTAGTGGTTAAATTGATACTAATTATAAAAGTTAAAGGATTTATTTGTCTATATAATAAACACAACATTGATCGATTTATGACAAGTTACAAAGTTGAGTAATTTATTAGTACTTTTTATCAAATAGAAATCTGTCATGCTGAATTTAACCAAAGTTTAGTTAAAAGCGGTCAACAAGTGGCATGAAAAAAATGGGCCAACAAGATATAGGAAGATAGAATATTTTCAAAGAAGATGGATTATCACTTTTACCCTTAGATTTTAATAAATATTTTATTCATTCTCAAATAAATTTGCATTTATTTTAATACTCAAATTAAAAAATGGATGAAAGGAAAAAAAATGGTCAAAAATACCCTCATCATTAGCACCAACCCCTCCTAAAATAATTTTGATAAAAAATGAAGTAATAGATAATGAAATGTTAGGAATATTTGAGTAACTCAACTAAATTTTTTAAAAAAAGAAATGTATTAATTTTCTAGGGACATTCTAAAAAAGATTACATACCTTTATTTAGGGTCAGAGGGAGTATAACTTTGTCCACTGAATGGTATCATTGTAAATAGAGTCACTTTGAAGCCCATTTTTCAAATCTATTTTCCTAAACGTGTTAAACTTTGAACCTACTCTGAATTTTTTTCTCCAACTCCTGTCCTAGATAGAGCCCTATTCTTCTTTCCTTCATAAATTATTCATAGATTACTATTTTATACTCCCTTTAAATTTTTGTTTAATTTACTTTTTTATTAGAAATAAATTTTTAAAAAAAATTAAAAAAAATATTTTTAAAAGCTAAACATATTAAATATTAAAATATATATAAAAAATATATATAAATTAAATATTAAAAAATAAACATAACTATTAAAAATAAATATAGGGATGGAGTTTCATAGCTCTTGATGCTAGTCATTGGGACGCTCAAACTTTTGATGAGGAAGTAAAGGCGAATGTGATTCAGTTGTATTGGGGCCGGGGCCGGGGCCGGGGCCAGCCCACTAAATGTAAAAGTCAATGGTCTATTCACGTTGCGCATCACAATTTCACACCACAACAATACATGATACTGTTACCAGTAACCACCGACCCATCTGGTCAACCACGCCCACTATTTATAATTACAAGGTTCATTTGAAAATATATTGAATTTTCATTTTACTAACCTCAATTTCTCATCCACATTAAAATAGTACTGAGCTTGTTAATTTTGTTTTCATATTTAATGTTTGAATTTATTTATGATTTTTTTATTTTTTTTATTTTTATAGTAGTATAGAAATTTGAATTTAACTATCATAATTTATAGTATAGATTTTCTAAATAATTTATAATACTCTCTCGGAAGATGTATATGGCCTCGTATGGGTTCCAAAGGATGTATGTGGGTCCTAGGGGGCGTATGCTCGCCCGAGATGGTGTAACCTCGATCGGGCCTAGACTAGATAAGGCCGAAGTCTGACAAGTTGCGGTCTCTTACCTCTCCGTTAGACTAGAGGACTTTGTGGTTCGCGGGTCATTGTGGGGGTCCTGGTCTGGGAGGGGCTCGAGAGAATCGTGGGGAAAAATCATGTGGTATCCATTAGGTATGGAACATCCGAGTTCCCGTAGACGGCGTCAATATTAATGCCAGTGATTAACATAAATTTATTGAATAAAGTGATGGAATGGATAACATATCGTTCATCATCAAATGATTGGGAAAGTCTAAATTACAGTTTTCGGCTCTTGCATCCGAGCATCTTAGCCTCCTGGCTCCCGTGTCCGTGCACCAAACATTTACAAGTGTGAAGAGGGTTAGTCTTAAGCTCCAGACTCAGAAGTGAGTATGAATCTCGGGGTCGGACAATAAGTGTTGGGTGAGGGGTGAGCTTTTGTCCCTTTATACATAGGAGCGGAGGTATTTACATGACCAAGCATTGTACGGACGAGGGGCATTCTGAGAGGGGATGATGACACACGTTCGGGTCCATGCAGTGCTCCATCTAGATGGTAACACGTGACGTACCGACACTCGCCAAGATAGGAGACTTAGGTTTGAAGCCCGTTTTTCTCGTCGGAGACACTGGCCACATGAGCATCTCGGGGCGAGGTGACACCTTAAGGAGGGACCGAGTAGTCCTTGATCGAGGTGCGCAGAACCCCCACCAATAAGAAAAAAAAGAAAAAAAAAAAAAAAGAAAGAAAGAAAATCTGAATATATCTCAAGCTTTTATCACACACAATTTCACCTTATTTTCCAAAACTTTAACCATATCCTCCAAACTCAACAATAATAATAATAAAACAAAGAAAACATATACAGAGATATGAGTGAAAGTTGAATGAACTCGGACTTGATTAAAAATTTATTTAAGGTCATTTATATTATTTTTAAATTAAATTTAAATAAAATTTTAAATTTGATATATTTATTAAATCGAACATAAACAATTTAATATTTAACTTAGTTCAGTTTTATCTTAATTTTTTTTATTAATATTCATGAACAATTAAGGTTCCATTTATTTAAAACATGTTCATATTATTTTAAAGGGAAGGTGAGGGTGGGACCCGAGTGAAATTGGTGTGAAACGGCGCGGTTTCAACTGATGTTGCAGAGCAGAGGCGGGTGGTGGTAGAATTATAAATTGAGACGAACTCAGAAGGAAGGTTTGTGAATACCCCAATATCTGAAATCTTCCCCTCTCTGGATTTCTTTCTTTCTTATTGGGATTCTCCATCTCTCTCAAATCCCTACCTCATTCAATGCTCTAGCATACCCAGTCCTCCATTTATACTACTCTTCTCTACACTTCGCTTTTGAAGTCGTTCCCGCCGATCGGTCATACTACGGCGGCGGCGACGACGATGGCCGGCGGGAAGCTTTCCATCTCGCTCGAGGAGCTCAAGAACGAGACCGTCGATCTGGTTCGTTAATTACTCTGCTAGCTCTTTCGTTTTTAAATCGTTTTTTTTTTTTTTTTAAATTTGAAGAATGAATCTGAATCTGCAGTTGGTTTGATTTAATTTCTCGATGATAGACCGTTGATAATCAGATCTTGCATTGTTTGATGATCTCTCATGAAAACGAGTTTTCAGAATTTGTTTTGAATCGCCGATGGAGTTTGAGTTTTTCGGTTTTCCGCTGTTGAATTTTTGTCGATTTCGAGCTACTCCTCTCCTCTAATTGACGCCGTTTTTTTCTTGCTCACACGTTTTACTCTCGTTTAAAAAGCATAATAATAATAATAAATGGAAAAATACACCATGAAAGCATAATTATAACGAAACTCACTCCAATTATCCCTGGATTTCCCCTGATTTAACTAATCCCAGATTATCGTAATCGCGATTACAAAATCTAAGCTGTTCAGTTCAATTATATCTTAAACTTGGGCGTGTCCTTCGCATATCCGTATCCTGCTGTGCGGTATTTGAGTTTTCTTACAAAACTACTAAACTTCCCGAAAATTTTGGCACCGTATTATCCTTATTGTTTCTTTTTAATTTCTCACTAATAGTGTTCGATTCATTTTAACGTAAAACTTCAGGTATATATGGACAGAAATGGAATTCTTTTCTTTCAATTCTGCAAATTTTATGCTACTAATTGAAATCAAACACCAGCATGAATAAATGCAAAAGAAGGTTTTATTATCAAATAGTTCCCTGAATTATGTTAATTCGAGCATTTTAGTCCCTAAACTATAAAGCGTGTCAATCAGTCCCTGAATTATATAAGTTCAAACACTTTAATCTTTTAACTCTGTAACTCGTTCGATGAGTCTCTAACGTTGTTAGTTTGTTAACATATGGGTGACTTATTTGTAAAAATTTAAAGTATTACGTTGAAAATGCTTAAACTCAAAACTTCAAGGAACTGTAGTGGTCACCCCTGCTCCTTTGTTCAACCCTACCCGCCCGTCCACCCAGAAAACCTTACGAGCTGATATTTTTGCTAGATCTGACAAGTTTAGGGATTTTAGGCATAGATTAGAAAGAAGTAGGATCATAATAGACATTTTCCCTAAGGTTAACTAACATTAATACAGTCAAAGGAGTAAAGTGTTTGACAGTACATAGTTGAGGGACTGAGTTGACATATTTTATAATTTAGGTACTAAAGTGATTGGGTCAACATAGTTTAATGGACTATCTGATAATAAAACCATAAAAGAAAGGGAGTATAAACTTTTGCGCCATAATTTCGAGCGGCCAAACTTTGCTACCAAAATAATCATCAAATGAGTTAATGGACAGAATAATCCAGTGGAAAACGACAACTTTGCCTCACTGCCCGTCTAAACGCTTAATCAGCTTACCACTAATTACCAGAACAATCCGTCTCCCATCCCTTTCATTCTCTAGATAATCTTCGTTAACTTAACCTGTCACCACTGGGTTTCTTCCTTTTTTGTTTCATTTAGGTGCTTCTTTTTAATGGTTTCAATTAGTGAGTAATTATTCAACGGAAAATGAAATAGAGAAGGAAACAGAAAACATAGAGGGGGGTAAAAAAGTGTAATGAACTAACAGCTAAGTACCAAATTCCCACCATTGGAGTAGTAAGTTTGGTACCAATATTAGGCCGCTCTAAATTATGATGCCAAGTTTGCAATTTTTACATATTTCTAGTGGACATCATTTCATAGTATTTGACTCTTATGTGATGTGATGTGATGTCCCGTTGAGAAAAGCAAAGTTAAAAACTATAACATCTTGACAGTGACAAGTTCTAAAAGTCAACGATTTCTCATTATCATTGTTGTGTGATGCGACAACCGGAGGGAAAAAGGTGTTTCCTTTATTGGTTGGTGAAAAAAAGGCTTCATGTGTGAAGCAACCTCAGGCATGTAAATTTGTATTCAGCCGAGATATAAGCAAGTGAAACTATGTCTGACTCTGAATATGTTCAAGTTCAAGATTCCAATCTTACATTGATACTCTGTGTTACAGGAAAAAATCCCTATTGAGGAGGTATTTGAGCAGTTGAAATGTACTCAAGAAGGTTTAAGTACCGAAGAAGGCGAACAAAGGCTCGAGATTTTTGGACCCAACAAACTAGAAGAGAAAAAGGTTAAAGATAGTTTTAGAGGCTACTGAATGTTTCTGACTGGCTGCTAATATTTTAATTTATATGGCAACAGGAGAGCAAATTTCTCAAGTTCTTAGGATTTATGTGGAATCCCCTCTCATGGGTGATGGAAGCTGCTGCTATAATGGCAATTGCTCTGGCTAATGGTGGTGGTAAGCCTCCGGATTGGCAGGACTTTGTTGGTATTATCGTTCTGTTGGTCATCAACTCGACCATAAGTTTTATTGAAGAAAACAACGCTGGTAATGCTGCTGCTGCTCTTATGGCTGGTCTTGCTCCCAAAACTAAGGTAATAAACATCTTTAGACTGTTAAGGGGGATAAATGTAAAGCGTTTTGGTTGCTTAGAACGAATGAACAGAGTTCATTAAGATGTGGTGAAACTTTGCAATTTTGGTTTCACATTTGATGGTTTTGTATGTGCAGGTTCTGAGAGATGGTAGGTGGAATGAAGAAGAAGCGGCCATTCTGGTTCCAGGAGACATTATCAGCATCAAATTGGGAGATATAGTCCCTGCTGATGCCCGGCTTCTTGAAGGTGATCCTTTAAAAATTGACCAGTCAGCTCTCACTGGAGAATCACTTCCTGTGACCAAGCATCCTGGTGATGAAGTCTTCTCCGGTTCCACTTGCAAACAAGGTGAAATTGAGGCTGTCGTTATTGCCACTGGTGTTCACACCTTCTTTGGTAAGGCTGCACATCTTGTTGACAGTACCAACAATGTTGGTCACTTCCAGAAGGTGCTCACAGCTATAGGGAACTTCTGCATCTGCTCCATTGCTATTGGCATGGTGATTGAGATCATTGTCATGTACCCAATTCAGCACCGGAGGTACAGGGATGGGATTGACAATCTATTGGTTCTTTTGATCGGCGGCATTCCCATTGCTATGCCCACCGTGTTGTCGGTGACTATGGCCATTGGATCCCATAAGTTGTCTGAGCAAGGTGCCATTACCAAGCGCATGACTGCAATCGAAGAAATGGCTGGCATGGATGTTCTCTGCAGTGATAAAACAGGAACTCTAACCCTCAACAAGCTCAGTGTTGATAGAAACTTGATTGAGGTTTTCGCTAAGGGTGTAGACAAAGATCATGTTATGTTGCTTGCTGCAAGGGCATCAAGAACCGAAAATCAAGATGCCATTGATGCGGCTATGGTTGGGATGCTTGCAGACCCAAAGGAGGTACATTTGTTTTCGAACTGTTGGCTCAAAGTTTTCATTAGTTAGTTAGTTTGCTTAGTAGAGACGATACAATAATACTAGAAGATAGTTGAGACAAAAGAACTGCATTAAATATTCTTATGTAAATGCAGGCACGAGCTGGTATTAGAGAGGTCCACTTTTTACCCTTCAACCCAGTCGACAAAAGAACTGCTTTGACATATATCGATGCTGATGGGAAGTGGCACAGAGCCAGCAAAGGTGCTCCTGAGCAGGTAAAGATCAGCGCAGCTTTTCACCTTTTTAAGACAATAAAACTCGTCCATGGCAAGAGGTTGTAGAATTTTTATCCCCTTTATTGATTCATGTATTTTAACAGATTCTGGATCTCAGCAATGCCAAACCAGATCTTCAAAAGAAGGTTCATTCGATTATTGAGAAGTATGCTGAACGTGGTTTACGGTCTCTAGCTATTGCTAGGCAGGTTTGTTATGAGTCCGAGTCTCTCATTTGTATCTGTTGGTTTGCTTCCATAGTTTTTAAACATAGTGCATATAGGTGATGTGTCTACCTGTGTTTTAAAGTACACTTATATTCCTGCAACATTTTTAGGAAGTACCTGAGAAGACAAAAGAAAGCACCGGAGGTCCATGGCAGTTTGTAGGTTTGCTGCCTCTCTTTGATCCTCCAAGGCATGACAGCGCAGAAACTATCCGCAGAGCTCTCAACCTTGGTGTGAATGTCAAAATGATAACTGGTAATGCAATAGAGTATATGTGCTTGTTTATCTTTGTGAAGTGCATTATTCCGTTGCTGATGCTGATTTGTATTATTGTTAATAATCTAGGTGATCAACTTGCTATTGCAAAGGAAACTGGCCGCAGGCTTGGAATGGGAACAAACATGTATCCCTCTGCTTCTTTACTGGGCCAACACAAGGACTCCAGCATTGCTTCCCTTCCTATCGAAGAGTTGATCGAAAAGGCAGATGGCTTTGCTGGTGTATTTCCGGGTGAGCTGCATAAGCACCTTTATTTTCATGAAATAAAGTTCCTGGTTGATCTTTCTTCCTGTTCTTGAGCTACTGTTCTTCTCCTGACAAAAGTTCACAACTCGTTTATAGAGCACAAGTATGAGATTGTGAAGAAGTTGCAAGAGAGGAAGCATATCTGTGGCATGACGGGAGATGGTGTTAACGATGCTCCTGCTTTGAAAAAGGCAGACATTGGTATTGCTGTTGCTGATGCTACGGATGCTGCTCGAGGTGCATCGGACATTGTTCTCACAGAGCCAGGGCTAAGTGTTATCATTAGTGCAGTGTTGACTAGCAGATGTATTTTCCAGAGAATGAAGAACTACACGGTTTGTCACTCTGCTATAACTGTGTTACATTTTTACTTTATATTTAGTATAAACTGTTTGTGATTCGCTTCTGTATCATTTTCAGATCTATGCAGTCTCCATTACCATTCGTATAGTGGTAAGTAAATAGAAAATGAATGATGTGACAATGTTTACTTCTGTGTATGAAGTTCTGAATAACAACTGTTTTTTCGTTTTCCCTCTTAACAGTTTGGGTTTATGCTTATTGCTCTGATATGGAAGTTTGACTTCTCGCCATTCATGTGTTTGATCATTGCCATTCTAAATGACGGTAAGGTCTTTTGCATTGTGTGGACTTGCTCGTTGTTGAAGCTCCATATCCTTCCTGAATGAACGAGAATAATTATATCCACAGGGACAATTATGACAATTTCCAAGGATAGAGTGAAGCCTTCTCCTCTGCCCGATAGCTGGAAGCTAAATGAAATTTTTGCCACTGGGGTAGTACTTGGAGGTTACATGGCTTTGATGACAGTCGTATTCTTCTGGGCGATGCATAAGACTGACTTTTTTCCCGTGAGTATATATACCAACATCTGCAACGAACCTTCTGTGGTAATTTCCGCGCACTATCTAATGTTTGACATGAAATTTCAGGACAAATTCGGTGTGAGACCTATTAGGGACAGTGAGGACGAAATGATGGCTGCTTTATATCTACAAGTGAGCATTGTGAGCCAAGCTTTGATTTTTGTGACTCGATCACGCAGCTGGTCCTTTGCTGAGCGTCCCGGGCTCCTTCTAGTCTCCGCTTTCTTAGCTGCGCAACTGGTATTATCCCTTTGCAAGTCTTGTATTACAGTACCATAAAATGTTACTAGTAGATAATACTAACCCCTTTTGCTTTCTGCAGGTTGCTACATTGTTAGCAGTGTATGCTGACTGGGGATTTGCGAGAATCAAAGGTATTGGTTGGGGATGGGCAGGTGTCATATGGGTCTACAGCATTGTTTTCTACGTTCCTCTTGATGTCATGAAATTCGCCATCCGCTACATCTTGAGCGGCAAGGCTTGGACGAATATGTTGGAAAACAAGGTAGGAGTTGAATTCAAGACCTCCATCTTGTGTCGTTAGAGCTTTAACCATCTTCAGTTAATTGTTTTTATCGGGTTTGATGATAGTATTAATTAATCATGATGATGATGGTTTACAGACTGCCTTCACCACCAAGAAAGATTACGGAAAAGAGGAGAGGGAGGCTCAGTGGGCACTTGCTCAAAGGACTTTACATGGTCTTCAGCCACCAGCAGAGACTAACCCTGTCTTCAGCGAAAAGAGCAGCTACAGGGAATTGACCGAAATTGCGGAACAAGCAAAGAGACGAGCCGAAATCGCAAGGTAATTCGTCAATTATACTAAAGGTCTATCACAAACACAAACATGTACACATTGTGGTTTCCTGAACCTAGGACTCATTGCTGTGTGTTTGTGTATACTATAGGCTCCGGGAGCTTCATACTCTGAAAGGGCATGTTGAATCAGTGGTGAAGTTGAAGGGGCTGGATATAGACACAATTCAACAGCATTATACTGTATAAACCAGCTTCTGCAAAAATGGTATTCAACAAGTTGAAGGTCTGATTAGTTGTTTAGGATCTTTTCTTGCGGTAGAGAGAAACCGATGTTGGACTGTGCTATATTCACCACAGTTTTTTTTTTTTTTTTTTTTTTTTGTGTTTGGTCATAACCTTCTCAGAAGAGAGGGAATGTAATATCAGTTATCAAAGGTTTACATATATATATATAGAAATGCTCCTCTTTTCTTTGGCGGCAAAAAGCATGAAAAAATCCCTTAAACTTTCTAAGTTGTCACGATTTTGATATTAAATTTTCTAATTTGCTGATTATTAAACTTTCAAAATCGTATCAATTTAGTCACTATGTCTAATTTTTGATGATATTTCAGGCAAAAAAATGACGTTGATTGAGCAGAAAGAAAAAAAAAAAACCCTCACAAGCTAAGAGAATATCACGTCGTTCCCCTTATCCTAACCGCGTTTTGACTTTCTTGGATGTATTCTTTTAAAGTATTTTTTTTTTTTAAATTGGACACTTACATACACTTTATGTTTAACTTCTTATTCGATCCGCGTCGTTCTTCCGCGTAAAAAATCATCAAAAATCAGACACAATGACTAATTTGATACAATTTTAAAAATTTAGTGATTT
>JBBYHH010144184.1:0-14248 GCA_038382905.1 Daphne laureola
ATTATAAAATTTTAATTCACCAAATTTTAGTTAAAAAAAAGCTTCACAGATCTCTAGATGTAAGTCCTCTTAGAGTTCATGAAGAATTTAAAAATTTCCAAGGAAAATCTGAATATAAAGTTGAGATTTAAAGATGAAGATAATTAAATAGAACATGAACCACGAAGAGGCCACGACAAAAGGGGCCGATGATCTTCATTCGATTTTACTCTTACTTGATTCGTTACATGAAGTGACCAAGAATAAAGAACTAAAAAGAAACGCTCCGGAATTTCTCATTCGAACTTCGCGGCCCAACCATAGGGTTGGGAAGGACCGCTCCTATTTAAAATACATCACCACTACTGGTACAGGCCTCCAAATTAAGAGTATAAAAAACGTCGAAAGTTAGCACAATACTACATTACAAATTCCATATCACTTCTAGAACCACTCATGGTACTGCCCCCTCCTTTTCCATCTTGTTGCAACATTTCTAGTCTTCAATGCCACTCTCCATGTTTGGTACATCTCCACTTTGGTGCAGACTCACCTAGTTTGCCACCTGCAAAGCAAAACAAGGTACACACAACAAAACCAAACACACCAAAACAAATAATGCCACCATTATCACTCAATCTCTTTTTCACACATATTATACGATTTCACCAAAGAAAATATTTCACCAAAAAATCAGTAATTTAATTATCACTGAATCTGCTAGTCATGAATAATTTCCAAAACATTGTTTCTTAATTAGCATCATCTTAAAACACCAAATCTGATTTAGATCATCAACGCATACCACACATTCACCCCACTCAATGTTTGACATATCATACTTATCCACTAAATTTGTGTTTCACAAGGTCATTCCATCACTAGTGGCAAAACTAACCATAATGCCCAAGATTTTTGTGCTTCCTTGAACCTGTTTGATATCCAAAAATGTGAGAACATTTGAATTTCAGAAAATATATTCGACGCATTCCACACTTCCCCTTTCATCACAAGCTTATTTCGACCCTTTCAAATATTCCAAGCTGCTATCAACACAATCCCTGACCAGATTGGTCTGGATTTTACTTGCACCTGCATAATAAACGAACCACCCACCAAGTCGGATAAATCACTTAATTGGTTAACCTGAATACCCCACCAAGACGCCACAGCTTCCCAGATTTTGAAAACTTCCGAGCAGTGCACTAAGGCTTGCACACTTGTTTCAACTTCAGATTGACATAAAGGGCATGCTATTGATGATAAAGCCATGCCCCGACGCACCAACAATGGTAACACGGGTAGCAAGTCCCTTGTAGCTCTCCAGGTAAACACATTTACTTTTCTTGGAACATACTTACACCATAAGGTCGGTACCATGAAACTATCAGCTAGCACATTATCTACCATTTGTGTCATATATTTGACTGTGTATACTTTTTCCGACCGAAAACTCCACAACCAGTTATCCGGATCAACCTGCGAAAGATTAAAAGACTGCAACACATCTAAAAGATTAGATAGCTCGTTATTTGTTCATCCTCTAATTGGTCTCGACCACTCCCAATGCCATACCCGACCCGATCCCTCTTGGCTAATTCTTTCTTGGACTAAACATTCCTGGTCTCCATCTAATCGATATAACCGAGGGAATAGGTCCTTAAATGCAAACCCCCCATACCATACATCACTCCAGAATTTGGTTGAGTTACCTAGACCTACATTTCTTTTAAACCCCGCCTTGAAATCTACCCCAAGGGCTTGTAAAGATTTTTCCACTTTTAGTATCTCATACCAGACCCCTTTCCAACCTCTACCACCACTTATTCTGGACCACAAACCCCCATCCCTACGATGAATACTCTTCACTATTTGTACCCACAGACTATTCTCTTCTCTTAGAAAGCGTCACCACCATTTCCCTAGAAGTGCTAAATTTTTTCCTTCGATGCTCCCTATATGTAAACCTCCTGACTCAAAATTTCCATAACCCCTATCCAGTTTGGCCCAAATTATTTTCCTAATTTCCCCCGCCGCCACCCAGAAAAACTTATTCCTTAAGACCTCTAAATCTCTCACCACCCCACCAGGGGCCTTGAAGAGGGAGAAGTAATATAGCGGAATGCAACCTAAGACAGACTTTATTAAAGTTAATCTGCCCCTATTGATAATGTTTTGCTCTTCCAAGCACTCAACTTCTCTTTGAATTTCTGAAGAATCGGCTCCCAGTTTTTATATAAATTCATATTTAGGCCTACTGGGAGACCCAAGTACATAAACGGTAATTTTGAAGTGGAAGTGGAGCAACATACTCTGTTCGCAACCTGCTGCACTACATCATCATTAACTCCCACCCCATAAAGAACACTTTTTTGCAAGTTCAGTTTTAGTCCAGAAGCCAATTCAAAACATTTTAGCAAGCATAACAGATTTTTTGCATTTTCAATAGACCACTCACCAAAGAATATCGAGTCATCCGTAAATTGTAAATGAGAGAGACTTACCTGGTCGCTGCCCACTAAGACTGGTTTGATCACTTGATTTGCAACAGCTTCATGCATCATAACATTTAGAGCTTCTGCCACTATTAGAAATAGAAAGGGCGAAACTGGGTCACCTTGTCTCAACCCTCTCTCCATGCTGAACTCACTGGACGGACTTCCATTTATTAAATACATAAATCCTTGCTGATTTTAGACATCCATAAATCCACTTCTTCCATTTCTCTCCAAAGTTCATTTGGCCATTATATTCAATATAAACTTCCATGAGATAGAGTCGTAGGCTTTTGCAAAGTCGGCTTTAAACATCAGCATGCTCTCTTTCGCCATTTTCTTCCAATTTACTGTTTCATTCACTAGCAGAACGCCATCCAGGATCTGTCTCCCTGCGATGAATGCTGATTGTTCTTCGCCTATAACTAAAGGGAGGACTTTTTTCAACCGCTCTGCTAGAACTTTGTATTGGCACCCGACGAGGCTGATCGGCCTAAAATCTGCAAAGGTAAGTGGATCGTTGACCTTTGGAATCAACGTTAAGAACGAGGCGTTACAGCCTGCCCCGATGCACCCTGACCTTTAAAATTCTTGGATGAATGCCATGAAATCACCCTTTATCATACCCCATTTATCTTTTAGAACCTTGAACGTAAACCCATCGGGACCTGCCGCCTTTGATAAGCCATAATTCAAAACTGCTTGGCGAACTTCCTCTTCAGTAAAAGATGCTTCCAGAAATTGACTTTGGGAGTTACTGATTTTAATCTTTCTGTCTTGAAGTAGTTAATTTTTAATTTTTAATTTATTGTTTTATTATCTTTACCATTTTGAATGAAAATTTAAACTTTTTATATTTAAACTTTTTATATTTAAACTTTTTATATTTAAACGGTAGTTTATATGTCTATTTTATTTTATGAACATATTCTTCTAACTTTTATTTTTTTGATAAAAAATAAAATAGGTAAATTAAAATAAAATAATGATCGATATGGAGTAATGGCCTCATTTGCGTATTTTTGGTGCTGCATTCAACGGAAACAATCCCTCCCCCCCAAGCAACGACGCTTTAAATGACGAGAATACCCCTCCCCCGCCTGCTACCTGATAGGCTCACTGAACGAGAGCAGACTTCTCAGCAGCAAACTGTCTCCGAAAAGAAGAAAAAGATTTCTGCAAAAAATACCTTCTTTTTACTACTCTTTTCTGGACATATCACACTTACTAATACTAATACTAATATATCTCTTGGGGAGGATGAGTTCACGTTCATTTTCACCCTCGCCCATTAATGCCATTTACTTCTTTGCCACTCAGCAGTTGGTACTACTTGGTCTTGTGGCCCTCTCTCTCTTCTTCTTCTGTCTTCTGTCTTGCTGCTGCTGCTGGTTTTAAGCTCAATCACTGGACTTCATTTGTCCAGTTCTTCTTTTGTCTAGATTTTCCCGGATTGGGGATTCGTGTGTCCCGTCTTTTACGCTATGGTTTTCAAGCTTCCAAGTTTGCATTTTTATTTGCTTGCTGTGGCTTTGCGCTGAGGTGAATTTTTCAACTTTCTCCCTTTTTTATTCACCTGCATTGTCCTTTGCTTGATCAGTACCACTATTATATTCGCTAAAAGTAGAAGCTTTCATAACTTTGAGATGCTGTCTCTGTTTTGACTACGCTTCTCTGGAACTGGAATTAATGAGAACTTGCTCTTCCTACGGCTTCTGGGTTTTCTGTTCCTTCATTGAGAGCACCCTTGTCCCGTTCTTTTTTTCTTTCAACTTTAGAAATCTTTCGTGAGAATACTGCATTTGGGTTTGTGTTTGGTTTAGCGTTCTTGTTCGAGTGAAGTGATTGTCAGACATGAAATGTGTTAATGAGGAAGGTCACTTCACATTTCTGCTTTGGGTTATGCAGCTACTGGCAAGCGTCTGCAATGTGTTTGAACTTTTTTAGGAGGTAATGCTAGACATGTGATGTAGCAGCTTCTACTATATTTCAATGTTTCTTTATTTATTTTTTGGAACAGTGAATTCCGGGAAATATCCTCAACTTCCTTTTTTGAAACAAATGTTCTTTTCCGATTATGAGATTTTGGGGTTTTTCTGTTTAGATAGATGGAATTTTGTAGTTTTTTCCCCCTTTAAGACACTTTCTTTATTTTTCCTTTCACATATACGAGTCCTACATTCACTAGAATGTGTTCTGCCGCTTGTTTCTTGCAGCTTGCTTGTCCATGTTGTGTTTGAAAGTTCTTGCATTTGAGTCTGAAGTAGGCGGTCACTCTGCTCTACTGTGATTCTGGTTTTCAACTGGTTTGTTAGACAATATGGATGGTCGTAGGCACTCTGTTGATCTTCCTATCTCAAGGACCCTTGTAGCTCTTAGGAGGGTGAAGTCACTGCGGGATCCGTCCACTAATTCTATGAGCAAGTTATCTGCTTTGATTGACAATGCAAAGTGGGAAACGAATTCGAGTAATGGAATCTCTTTGCGGTTCGATGATGGTTCCCCTAAAGGTGGTTTCTTTCATAATGGTTTCCTGACCCCGGATGATTCGAGATTCAAAAGAGAGCAAATGGAGAAAAATGATGGTAATAGGCTGCGGTGTATTGTGGAGAATTCTAATTCTATGGCCTGTGAGAATGCAGGTCACCAGGATAAAGTAGATTCTTCTGTTAGGCATCAAGTAAATTATGAGTTCGGGTTTGATCAGAAACCATCAAATGAATTGTATGGTAATTGTTTTGAGGATAACAGGCTGGACTTGGTATGCTTAACTCCCTCTGCTAATCGTATGATGGAAGATGTTGGTTCGTGTGATGGGCCAACAGCTGAGTCATCATTGGTGGGGACGACGGATCATTCTGATTTAAAATGGAGAGAGCAGTATGAGATTCCATTGAAGTTACATGGACCTGCTGGTGATGTTATGACTCGGATTCGAGATCTATATCCATCCATGGACGATTCTCTGATCAATCAGACGTCATCCCTATTTATGGATGAAAGAGTTGATACTCTTGATGACAGCCCGTGTGGATGTGGGTTAGGATACCGCTGGTCAAGGACACCAAGACTCAGGGAATCATATCCTGTTTCGGAATTTGACAATCTCCCTCTGTTGAATGGAGGTGGCAATGGGAGTGAGGCAACTCTTTTTGGACAAAGTTGCTGGAAATGTATAAATCATGACATTAATCCATACTCAGAAACTCCAAGGAGCTTAAGTCAGAAATTCAGGCCAAAATCCTTCAGCGAACTGGTGGGACAGAATGTAGTTGTTAACTCACTTCTCAATGCCATCTCTAGAGGAAGGGTAGCTAATTTGTACATTTTCCATGGGCCTCGTGGCACTGGCAAGACCTCCGCCTCTAGGATTTTCGCTGCTGCTTTAAATTGCATCTCACGTGAAGAGAATAAACCATGTGGAGTATGCAGAGAGTGCGTTGCGTATTTCTCTGGAAAGAGCAGGGATATTAAGGAAGTTGATTGTTTAAGAATCAATCGAACAGACAAGACGAGGTCACTTATTAAGAATGCTTATTCACCCCCATCCTCATCACGTTATAAGGTGTACATTTTCGATGAATGCCAGATGTTGCGAGCTGACACATGGGCAACAATGTTGACCAACCTCGAGAACCTGTCTCAACGTGTTGTTTTTATCATGATCACTACTAACCTGGATAAGCTTCCTAGGAATGCAGTTTCACGCTCACAGAAGTATCACTTTCCAAAAATAAAAGAGACCGAAATTTCGAGTAAATTGGTAAAAATGTGTTCTGATGAAGGCATTGAATTCGATCATAATGCTCTAGACTTCATTGCTGCTAAATCTAACGGTTCACTTTGGGAGGCTGAAATGATGCTTGATCAGCTAAGTTTACTTGGTAAAAGGATTACAATGTCCTTGACGTATGAGCTTGTGAGTTCCATGCACAATCTGCTGCACATGTTTTCGAGAGCATTCACTGTTGTCTGAGATAATAAAAGCACTTGTTTTTCTCTACTTTTTACAGATTGGAACAGTTTCAGATGATGAGCTACTAGATTTGTTGGATTTAGCTTTGTCTTCTGACACTACAAGTACTGTTATAAGGGCCAGGGAGCTTATGAGGTCAAAAGTTGACCCTATGCAGCTTATATCACAGCTCGCAAATCTTATCATGGACATTCTTGCAGCAAAACCTGGTGAAGGCAGTTCTGAGACCAGAAACAAGTTTTTGAGAAAGCATACCTGTAAGTTGACTTGTATCAGAAGCTTACAAACCTCATATTCTTGGTCCTTTATGATGTGAGCATGATGGCACTGTCGAACATATAAACTGTGAACTATAACACTAATGAAAGAAACATAATTGATTAGATTGTTTTCTTACTGAAGAACCTAAAACTTTGCTTAATACTAGCACGCGCACACAACTGCGCTCAACCATGCGCACACACAACACTTGTTGCATGCAGTAGGTTAAAGGCTAAGAACTAGTTTAAGCATTTAATGTAAGAGAATGAGGAAGTGAGCATTTCATAGCATCTGTAGTTGATAACTTTCTCTTATTGGTATGCTTTCTTGTCTGTCATGTCTACGGATGAAAAAGTTTAAATGAAGTACTTGATGTAACAGTTTATAAATATACCCTCACCATATCAATCATTTTAGCTATTTTTTTCACCCTGATGTTCGGTGTATCATGTGAGGTGCTTAGAGAACTTAAGAATGACAAGTGTAATTTTGTGTTTATTCATCTAGTGTTCAGTTAACCTTTTGACTTCATTACCTTTTTTTGTATAAAGACTTAATTACCTCTGTGTTTCCGAAACTTCCCTAAATGCGAATGTTTTGGTCTTAGCTGAACTAGATATGCAGAAACTGAGTCAGGCACTAAGGATATTCTCTGAAACTGAAAAGCAGTTGAGAGTGACAAAAAACCAAAGTACATGGCTCACTGTTGCTCTTCTACAACTGAACTCCGTAGATTCTAGTTCACTGGAAGCTAATGATATGAAGTATTGTATGGGAAGTGCTCTAGACAAAGGTATGCATCCATTTGAATGAACCGTTTCTGATTAAAGTGAAAAGGAAACAAAGCAATCTCATTTTTCTCTATCTTGATATCATACTTTAGCAAAGGAAAATGTAATTCTTTGTTTGCAGAAAACGATTCTCATAGCACATCATCCTTTGGTGATGGCTCAAAGCCTTTTGCTGCTGGTATGCCTAACAGCCACCATTTATGTGATGCGGGAATACAGGCAGATTGCAAAAGAAGTCTGGAAGCAATATGGGATGCAGCAACAGAACTATGCCAGTCCAGTTCACTGAAGAAGTTTCTCAGGAAGAAAGGGAAATTGTCTTCACTTTGTGTCAATCAAGGTTACAGAAACTGTTTTATTTCCACGTAGTGATGATACTTTTGTTCTGCCATTTCACAACTGTTTTGATCTTCTGATCATTGAGAACTTGGATGGGTTTTCTCTTTGATTTCTAGGATTGCTTATGTAATTGACTGGGATTTTCAGGTCTTGCCATTGCTGAACTCGAATTCCACCGTCCTAACTATGCATCAAGGGCTGAGAAGTCATGGAAACTAATTGCTAATTCACTTCAGCTGGTTGTTGGCCATAACGTTGAGATTCGTATCAATCTTGCCATTTGCAGTCCAGATTGTAAATGTAAGAGAGGTAGGAAGACAGTCTTCAGTCTATTTGGCTGTTCCCGCAGAATGCAACGGAAGTCACAATCAGGGACTAATCTGGAAGCTGATTCTGAAATTTCCGATAACCAGTCTGAGAAACCAATCATAGTCAGCAGGCCAAGTCTAACTTGTTCATCTGGCTGTGGTTCTCATTCCCCTCAGAATGGTTATGTTACTCGAGTCAGTACTATAAGAGACGGTCAAGGAAACATACTGAGCACTGGAACAATCTCATCTAGGAGAACATTGCAAGATGATGTATCAAAGTTCCCTCATTCTGAACTTGGTTTGTCAAAAGATGTCAGAAGCTTTGGAAGTGAGGTTTTGCCTACTCAGGAGCCTGATAACCAGTCTAATTGCTTTCCCAGAACTCTGAGGGTTCAGAGTTTGGACACTTCAAACATTTGTGAAACAGCCTTCGGCAGTGACCGGCGACAAAACATGCTTGCACCATCTTTCCCACTGCCGGCTTCTTCTCAGAGGCTACTGAGTTCTGATCCACAAATGTTGTGCAGCTCCAGTGATCATTTTAGCATCTCCACAGTTGATAAAGTGTAAGCAGTTTATATACGGAATATCAATGATCCTTTATCTTCTATTGTTCTTTGGTTTATTTATTTATTTATTTATTTTTTGTCCATACTGAGAAGTGATGATGACATTGAATTCATCAGCAAAAGCATTCATTTCTTTTGCAGGCAAAACCTTAGTTCAGATGTGCTAAGTAAGAGAAGTCCAAACAAGGTAATCATCATACTGCATCTTAAGTCCCAACTATGTTGACATCAGTAGCACGGATAGTGTTCATTAATATTCTAAAATTGGTTAAAACTGCAAAATTTATTAGAGACAAATGCTGATACTCTTATACTTTCATGTACAGTAGAAAGCAAACCTGAACCACTTGTGTTGATCGGAATAACAGTTATGGCGTAATGGATGTATCAGGTTGGGATGGTGGCGCGTAAAGGTCGAAGGTGGCAGTTAGTTGAGCGGGTTCTCCCCTGTGGTGCAGCAAGGCGGAAACGTTGGAACATTGTTTGATCAAACTTGTAAGTTGCATCCATTATTTGTCAACAATGGATGTTCATTTTGCAGGTAGAGTGAGAAGTAACAAGAGACGTTATAAAAGCCAGGCCTGCAAACATGGTAACAGCAGGGCCTTCGCCTTCTGGAACTGAACTGGAGATGATGTAATTTGATGAACATGTTCTGAGTGGTTTAAATGAAAGAGCCCTCGCTTTGTTTTTCACCCTCCTGAATCTTAATGCCTAAGATTTTGCAAATTGCTCGCGTGGTAGGAATGTGGGATACAAGGGGAAAAGTCACTTCTGTATCAATAATATTCCTTATGTCATGTTTCTTTTGTCATTTCCCAAAAGAGAACTATACGTAATTTAGCTCAGGATTTCAATTCTGAGCATTTGGTCTAGTGGTTATATTCATTTTTAAAGACATGAGGTGAAAGTTTTGTGTTCAAGTCTCCACGATTTCAATCCCCTATCCTCAAATGTATTAGAGAAAAAAAAAAAAAAAAAGATCTTATGTACTCCATGACCTTCAAATGAGGAGTTGCTACATATGCAATTTGGCTATGACAAATTTAGATAACAAAGAATTTACTCTCTTTATCCAATTGATACTTTTCCATTTTAAAAGTTTGTATTAGATACTAGTATTTAAATGTTTGTATCTGAATATATTTTCCATTTAAGAAAAAAATATTCCAAGTAAAATCTAAGGCAAATATAAGATGAAAACTGAAATTTAATAAAAAATAAAAAAGTAATGCTTGCTAACTCCAATCAGCAATAAATTGGACTACTTAGTTTTAGTAACTATGATTTTTTCTTTTACTAATATAGTATAAAGTAGTTCTGTTTATAATAATTCAATATTTGTAGCTTTGAAATATCCAATTAATTGATTCAAATAGGTTAACATTTCTGTGGCGGTAAGTTAAGAATGGATAAGCTGCTGCTGCTGCTGAAAATGGACACTGGCCCGCGTCCGCGTCCGCGTCCGCGTGACCGTTAGAAATGCGAAAGGCTTAGCAGCAGAAAGTGTAGGAGCAAAACAATACAATGGCGTCTCTGTGCATGCCCGCATTTTCTTCCACCTCTTTCTCGCAGACGCATTTGCCAGTGATCGCCAGAACTAACAGCAAGAAGAACAAGAGAAGCGTCTTTTCGTCTTCTTTGTTGGGTACTAAACTGGTCGTAGACAATAGAATCGAAGGGAGCACAGGAAGGGCTTTCTCAACCATCACTTGCTCCGATTCCGCTTCTGCTCTTCCATCGGCTCTCCTTTTCGACTGCGATGGCGTTCTCGTTGATACTGAGAAGGATGGCCACAGGATTTCCTTCAATCACACTTTCACAGAAGTATCTCTCTTAATTTCATGCCATTGGAGTTAATGTCCTGAAGTTTTCCGCTAATTGGTTCTGCTCTTTTCAGTCATTCCTTCGAGTAGTTTCATTTACTGTTAATGTTAGAGTGGATTTAGGGGAATACGTTTAGTCACTCAATGTGTTCTACAGTCTTACTGGTTTAACAGCAGGAACAACCGTCCTTTTGATCCCTAAACGTCACTTGGGTGGGTGATGGGTCATTAACAGTTTGTCATTGCCTTATATGTTCTTGATTAATGGTGCAGAGAGGACTGGGTGTTACCTGGGATGTGGATTTGTACGGAGAATTGCTTAAAATCGGAGGAGGCAAAGAAAGGTGACTTCATTTCAATCAATCAATCAATCTCCGCTACATGAATCCTGCCTCTCTGTTCCGCTTTTATTCTTGTGACTTTCTCTGGGGCTTAGTTATGTCATTTGCATGTTCATCTACTGGAAAAATACCTGCATATTTTATTGTTTTCTGCTCAATTTTTCCTAGGATGACAGCATATTTTAACAAGACTGGCTGGCCTGAAAATGCACCAAAAAGTGAAGACGAAAGGAAACAGTTTATTGCTTCTCTTCACAAGCGAAAGACAGAGTTGTTCATGGCACTTATAGAGAAGAAATTGCTACCTCTTCGTCCTGGTGTAGCAAAGTTCGTTTTTATTCTGCTTCTGCCAATCTGACATTGTTACTTATTTTGTTCTTGTCTTTGATTCATGAACACTGACACACTAGTTTCACTTCTCACTCTAGCGCTCAAGCTTGAATTCACTGGTCCTTGAAAGTGAAATAACTTTAAGAAATATCATGCATATGGAACTTATTTGGTGTTAATGTTGATTGTGGAATGTTCGTTCCCATTATGTAGTTTTAAACATGGTTCAAACAGCTGCTTATTGGCTTCTAGACAGTATGCTAACGGATAACACTGATGGTCCTCACTGATAGTTTAGTAGGTAGATTTCTACACACGGACTTCACTAGACAACCTTTCCTTTTGATATCTTAGTCAAGTTGTTTTGCTAGACAACAAGCGAATGCAGATCTGCAAGATATATTTCTCGGACGGTCACAACCTGTGACCTTCATACCTTTAATCTGTTCAATTCTTCTTAGGCCCATCTTGTTGTTGATAGTGTAATAGATGGAATCTGGCCTTGCCGTATTAGCTATTTATCCTATTAATTTTAGCCTCTTGACCACCTGATATGAAACTAGATCAGTATCTACGTTTTGCTGATTTTGTAATTTCTTGGACAGGCTGATAGATCAAGCTCTTGGAAAGGGAGTAAATGTTGCGGTATGCAGTACATCAAATGAGAAGGCGGTATGCTAATCAGGTTTTGCACCCATCATTCCATGTTTAAATGGTTTGGTATGGCCGAAATGTTTTCAGAGATGGTGCAACAGACCTTTCCCATCCGACCATGGTGGGGAATAATACTAAAAGAGTCGTCGTTCTTTACAAATTTAGGACTCAAATAGTCAAATGTACTGCACTACTGTGATGTCCATTTTTACTTTGTGAGTGTTGATGATGGTGGCAAGCTTAATAAATTCTTATTAAATCAAATTATGTAATGTGGAACTAATTCGCATAAAGGGACAGGGTAATGCATTGTCAAATGTTTTCCCCGTTTTGGCAACCTTAACTGCAGAACATATGCTGTCCAATTTTAGTTTCACTGTGAGCTGATTACAATCTGTTTTTCAGGTTTCTGCAATTGTCAGTTTCTTGCTGGGACCAGAGCGAGCTGAAAAGATCAAGATATTTGCTGGAGATGTGGTTCCACGAAAAAAGCCTGACCCTGTATATATTTTATCCCTTTACAAGCGTAACAATTTTTTTGAGCTGTGGAATTTCTTAGTCCATACAGCTCTACTTGGTATAAATTCATTTCAATTGAAGAACTATTGTGCTCATTTTTGTTCAGCAATATGAGTAACCTTATAACCTTTTTTACAATGAACACTTTTTCATTGCAACGGAGCACTTCTTTTTCTTTATAGTCCTTGACTATCATCTTACTAGCAATAGAGTATGGAGCATGATTGCAATTGCTGTTGCCTGACTAAACCTGTTCTTTTCCCAGGCCATATATTTACTAGCTGCAGAAACCTTGGCGGTTGAGCCTTCAAGGTATTACTACATGCAACGTAATAGTATCAATTAGTATAATGCAAATATCACTTAGTAGTATTGTACTTGGACAACTTTCGCAATATCTTTTGTGATATTTTGCTTCCGGGCTTTCCTCCTCCGCAACCAATACATGTCGTATGTTCATGTCTTTTAAGTGCTTGCAGCTCACTCTTCTATTGTGCGTTTCAGTTTACGAAAGAACTAAACGTCCATCTTCGCTTTTCTGTATTTTTTTTGCATACAGTTGTGTGGTAGTGGAGGACAGCGGGATAGGACTGGCAGCTGCTAAAGCTGCTGGAATGAAATGCATAGTCACAAAGAGCGGGTATGTTAGCCCTCCTACATCTTCTAAAAATTCATAAACATGGCATTGTCAATAAGTTTCATTTTCACTTGAAGAATTATACCACGAAAACAGTGGGATCTGTACTTCCGAGTTCAAACTCTCGGAATATTCACATGATCAGTGGTGATAGATGGGGTCAAATTTGAATGCAGCTGCAGTTTAACAATTTGTTTGACTTGTGATTCCAGTTACACGGCTGATGAAGATTTTGGGGCTGCTGATGCTGTCTTTGATTGCATAGGAGATCCTCCAGAAGAGCGCTTTGATTTAACATTCTGTGGAAGCCTTCTTGAAAAGCAGTATGTAAGTTAAATCACAGGATGCTACATCTATTTTGCTTGATATCTCCTCCAAGTATATATAAAACGTAGCCTTTTACATGTGGTATTTAAAATCTTCTGCTTAATTGCATAAATGAGCTTGTTTCTTCATATTAGTTGGATACGTTTTCCTGTTACTATAATCGTTGCCTCAAGTAAGGCAATTTAGGCATAACCAAGTTTGGCATGTTGGTTGTAACCGGGAAAGGTTCAATCTTTGCAGCAGACTTAAAATAGTGCAGAAAACAATCCAACAGAAAAGTGTAGCTAAATAAAGTCTCCAAGTGTCGCAAAAGGGAAGGAGATTGGGGTATTGTAGCTGTTCCACATCCATTTTCCTAAAACATGAAGGCGGCATGGGTTATGTGTTTCCTCATTGTGGGGTTGGTGATGGTGGACAACATCGCCGCCGGTCGGAATTATATCTCACCGGAACTTCCTGATCCTTGCGCCGTCCATGGAAATGGGCCGGTTCCGGCAGGTTGCCCGACTAAGATCCCGACCCCCATGAAGCCGGCAAACGAGTATCACCGAGGGTGCTCTAAGATACACAGGTGCCGGTCCGGCAAGTAGCATCATATATGGCGTGCAACGAATTAATCTTGGTTAACAAATTATTTCGATTCTTTGTAATAAAATGTTATTGATCAATTACCTGTAATATGGTATACTCAATGAATATACTTATAAAAAATGAAAATTAAAGATCCTAACAACCTCATGGATGATTGTCTAGTCCTTCACCGCTCTCAGTTATATGGTAGCCTCTGCAGGTCCATTTGTATTCAATGGAAGTCATCTCCGTCGGAACAACCGATTTTTTTTTTTTTTTTTTTTTTTTTTTTGCTTTTTACTTTTCAACAAACTCCTTTTCTT
>JBBYHH010144295.1:0-14247 GCA_038382905.1 Daphne laureola
GCACTTAACCAAAACACTCAAATACTCATAAAACATTAATCCAATACAGAAACAGACATTATCAGATATCAGTCAGATAGAAACCAGAATCTGTAATACCATATAAACTCAGAATTAAAGGTAAACACGTACCTGTTTCCGAACCTGAATACAGAATACCTTGCCCGTTGGCCACTCAACGCTGGAGAAACCTTACCAGAATTTGGTGGCTGTAACAAGTACGATTATCCATAACAAAACAACTCAACAAAGCCACAAAACTTACCAAGCCTACGACGCTTATGCTAGATAAGCCTCGATGACTCCTCAGGGTCATCCCTATCCACTGTCACGGGGTCTACAATCGTAATGGTTGTCACCTTCATCACAACGTCAGTAAGGATCACCTCAGACAAGGGTGCAATCACACCCTGAGGCTGACTCTCCCTCACATAATCATCCACCATCGTCATAAGGGCAACCCTAAGATCTACTTTCTTCTTGAAAGTAATCTTCTTCTTCCCCATGGTATCTACACTAAACATAAGATACATGTTAGGAAAAATTAAAAAACAAAGGACAGAAAGAAACAATTACACTACACTAACATTGCGATTCACACAGATGGGTGGTGAACTTCTCAACGAGCTCACCTCTATGACCCTCGACCTAGTTTCCCAAATAGTCAACATGCCTCATAAGACTGAAGGAACTACTAACTCCAATCTTATAAAGAGTAACCTCATCGAACATCTCCAATCTGAAAAGGAATGACTCATCAGTCACTTTATTCTCCATGAGTTTGACAATCCAGTTGCACAAAGTAGTAAATGCCAATATCCCTGCCGTGCCAGGCCCTAGGATTGCCTTATCACATGACCCCAACCTGGTGTTGTGCACAAAGTGCGCCAGAAATCCCCAAGTGGCTTCCTTCAACATAAAGAAAATGTTGTGCTTTCATAACCCCCAAGAATCCCTACATTCTATGAAGTATCCTAACTTCACAAAAGTACCAGCCTCATTCCTCACCTCTAAGGGGACTAAGGAAAACATATTTTGATTCCTCGGCCGCAATAACTTGTAAAAATGGGAAAACACCTCCGACAATGGGGTTACTCTAGAAAAGTAGCATGCCGTGTTGAAGGCATTCATGATTGTGAATTCATTTGGGGCCAGTTGCCCTAGAAACACCCCCACACATCCCATAGTTGCAGCAGGAACAATGACAAGGGGATCCATAGCCCGCACTTCAATTGGGTCTCGTACACAACCATCATACGATCCCTTTTATTCTTCCCCAACTCCTCAAACCCACTAATCCTTAGCACCTCATTCGGGCTTAGTCCGTACACAGTCTCAGAGTACATACGGTACTCCTCTATAATAAGTTTCATCATCTCCACTGTCATGGAAGTCCTCAGCCACGCGTTGCCTAAATCAAGACCAACGCTAATATTGCTTGCGTTCCTTGGGGCCATCTACAACAAATAACACTCCTAGGCCCCAAGAACTCAAGTTGACAATTGAGAATTATGCATTATTGATATGTTTTTACCTCCATACACTTGCTATTATTAAAGTTTTTCTAGTACATAGTGTGGGGGAAAGTGTCTTTTTATAGATATTCCATGTCGGGAGCCAAAAGGGAGGAATTTTGATGTAAAAATGCAATGAAAAGCAAGAAGAGGACCAAAATACAAACTTGGAAGAAGTTCAAGGAAAATGGTTAAAAATAGCTTCAGGCAAAGTTCAGGAGACCAAATCTCACAAGTCAGGCAGTTGCCTGAACAAAAAGAGGAAGATGGGTAGGAGGCCAGGTGACCAGCATGCGAGCACTTACACAACGCCAGGCAATCGCCTAAGCCAGATAATAAAAGTGGTAGGAGCCTACGCGACCGGGGACATAATTCCAGGCGATCGCCTGGGCCCAGGACCAAAATGGATAGACCTTCATGCAACCCAGAGCACAATCTCAGGCGATTGTCTATCCCCTATTTACTATTTTTAATGCAGTTTTCTTTTCTCCCGAAAACATAACCCTAAAACGGCTATTCTGTAATTGTGGGCGATTTGCCTCTCCAAAACTTGTACCTAGGGTTTTTGGATCTTCTCCTCCTCATCTTTCAGTGTCTAGCTTGGATTCAAGTTGTATTATCAAGGATTGAAGATTACTACACCATTCCTAAGCTTATTTCTATCTCTACTCTCCTCTTTTTGCATTTATGTTCATCTTAATTGTCAAAAATGTGTTGAGCATGAATAGAGAGTAGTTCATCATCTCTTTGATTGTTTAGGTAGTTGTATATTTGCTAGATGATGCAAATATGATTGGTTGAAGATTATGCTTGATGAGTGACACTTTCTTGAGCTTTAAGAAGGGGTAAAAGTATTAGAAGAGCTATCTAATTCCCTACACCTACCAAGAGTTTGATGAAGTGCTTGAGAAAGTATTTCATTGAACTAACCATGAGAAATTGTTAAGTACTCTAGAATTGTTTGAAAAGATAATTTAGAGTATTAGGAGATTATAATTGGGTGTACTTAAGGCTTCTATTAATGATGTAGATGAAGAAATTATATTTGGTCATTAATGGTGAGGATAATTCTAGCTTAGTAAGTTAGGGTTTGAATTAAATCCAATCTCATCCATCATTGCATAATTCGCAACTAAGCATGTCGTCTAGCATCATCAATCCTAAATAACCAAGGGGACTTTTAGTTATTGAAGTTCACCAAAAACAAATCAATCTCATTGCATACTAGCCTAGCTTGATCACATATTCTCATTTAGGTACTTGTTACTATTTAGATTAATTGGATTACGAATTGTTCACCACTCCACCGTATCAAAACCGTTTCAAATAAAAATACCAAAAATAGTGCATTTAGCAAGTTATCATTAATTGTCACTACAATCTCTTGGGTTCGATCTCACTCATCCTATTACAATTGCACATCTTACACTTGAGGGTGAGTCGGGCTTATAATGTGTATTTGCCTAGTCCGATTCGCGACATAGCAAATGGGTGCCGGTTCAAGCCAATTAGGGCGGGGGATTTTAATTCTTTTATCAGAAATAATAGTCTGCAGGATTTCAAGCAAGAAGGACGAAGATTCACATAGATATGTAGCAAAATAATAAAAATGAGCAAATTGGACAGGTTTCTGGTTAACAGTTACTTTCTAGAGGATTGGGAGGATGCAACAGTGGTTGTTCAAGATAGGACTTTCACCGATCATTGTCATATTCTACTTAAGGAAGGTATAACGGACTTTGGGCCTTCTCCATTCAGATGCTTTAACAAATCATTGCCAGAAGATGGCTTTGGGGAATTGGTGAAATCTTCTTGTGAGCAGGCGCGAGTATTTGACCCAGCAGATGTAATTTTGAAAGAAAAGCTGAAGTTTCTCAAATGCAGGATAAGGGAGTGGAGGATAAGTAGTGGGACAAGTGGAAAGGTGGATTTGCTAAGGGATGATTTTCTGAAACTAGAAAATGAAGTAGAAGTGCAGGACATAAGCCAGTCAGATAGGGACAAATGGAGGGAGGCAAATATGCTTTTCTTTAAAGAGCAAAGGCGGGTGTCCAAAGACCTCAAATAGAAGTCACAAATAAAATGCGCGATTGAAGAGGATGAAAATAGTCAGTACTTCCACGCTCTAGTTAAAGGGAGGAGATCTATGAATTGCTTGAAAGGTCTACTCCTCAACGGGAATTGGGTAGAGGATCTATTCAAATTAAAAGTGGCTGTGTTAGACTACTTTCGAGAGCACTTTAAGGAGCCGGTGAGAAATAGACCAGAATTCAGAAGCAACAGATTCAGGAAGTTGAGTGCAGATCAGAGTAAGAGGTTGGAAGTACATTTCTCAGAGGAGGAAATTAAGAGAGCGGTTTGGATTTGTGGAGGGAGTAAAGCTCCGGGCCCCGATGGTTTTAACTTCAACTTCATCAAAAACTTATGGGATATCATTAAGATAGAAGTGATAACAATTGTTCAGAAGTTCGAAGAGTCAGGAATGTTTGAGACAGGATGTAACTCTTCGTTCATCTCACTGATCCCAAATGTGAAAGATCTTCTTCTGATCTCAGATTTCAGACCGATAAGTCTGATTGGGTCCCTTTACAAGATTGTTGCAAAATTATTGGCAGAGAGATTGAAAGGGGTCCTTGCCGGGTTGGTCGGAAAAACCCAATCCACTTTCATTGAAGGTAGACAAATCACAAACTGGATTGTGACGATAAATGAAACAGTCTCCTGGGCTAAGAAAGAGAAGAAGCACATCCTTCTTTTAAAGGTGGATTTTGCAAAGGCTTACGATAGTATCAGCTAGAGCTTCTTAGGATCCATCTTCGAGCAGATGAACTTTGGACCAAAATGATGGGGGTCGATTTCTAGATGTTTGGAGTCAGCTAGGGTGTCAGTGCTTGTCAACGACAGTCCCACAACGAAATGTAATATGGAGAGAGGCCTTAGGCAGGGAGACCCATTATCCCCTTTCCTTTTCATTCTGGCAGTGGAGGCTTTGAACTACATGATGAAGGAGGTAGTGTGGCAGGAGGTATACCGTCTGATATGCCTGGGAGCAAATGAGGTGAAACTGTCTCATCTACAATTCGCTGATGATGGCGTCTTCTTTGGTGAGTGGTCAACAGATAATGCGAGGTCTCTAATGAGCTTTTTGCACTGTTTCGAAATGGTCTCAAGTTTAAAGATTAATCTGGAAAAGATAAGGGTTTTCAGAGTGGGAGTTGGAGCAGAGGAAGTGGGGAGATTCGCCCGGATTTTGGGGTGCACAGTAGCAACCCTTCCATTATTTTACCTAGGCCTACCGGTAGGACTTAATATGAGCTGTGTATCGAATTGGGACCCGGTGGTGGAAAAAGTGGAGAAACGACTCTCGGGCTGGAAGGTGAATTCATTATCAATTGGTGGTAGATTAACTTTGATGAACTCGGTACTTGGAAGTCTGCCCCTGTATCATTTTTCGGTGTTCCGTTCCCCGGCCAATAAGTGGTGAAAATTTTGAAATGGTGAGAAATAAATTCTTTTGAGGGGTTTCTGGGGAGGATAGAAAGATTATTTGGGCTAAGATTTAGAGGATGTTTGGAAGTAGTGAAGTAGGAGGGTTGAGAGTGGGTAGCTTAAGGGGTAAGAATCTAGCATTATTAGGAAAATGGAAGTGGACGTGGCTTAGAGAAGAGGATAGTCTATGGGTAATGGTGGTTGAAAGCATACATGAAGGGAGTCCTGGGTCTTTGCAGTCTGCTGAGAGGTCGAGAGAGTGCGGGGTTTGGAGAGACATTAGGAAATGTGGTGAGGAGGTAGAAGGGATGGGGGTGGAGTTTACAAATATTTTCAAAAGGAAACTAGGGATGGAAAATACCATTAGATTTTGGGCCGATGTCTGGATAGGGGACCGACCGTTAAAGGAGAAATTTAAGAGACTCTTTGCACTAGAGTCAAACCAAGAGAGCACGGTTGGAGAGAAGATTACCTGGGAGGAGGGGGTGGCAATGGAGATGGAGTTGGAGAAGGCCGCTGAGGGGGAGGGCCCAAGGAGATTTTGAACTAATGTTGTCTTCTTTTCAGGATGTCTGTCCCAATCGGAACATTATAGATCATTGGTCGTGGAAAGGTGTCGTTGATGGAGTTTTCACTGTCCACCAATTGTCTCTGATGATCGGTGCGAAGCTGGCGATCCCATACACGCACCCAAGAGGATGGTGTAGCATTGTTCCGAAGAAGGTCAATGTCAGCATCTAGAGCGCAACAAGAAGGTTGATACCAACACGTGAGCAGCTGCAGAAGCGGGGAATGACAATCGACAACAACTTATACCCTCTATGTGCCAATGTTGTAGAGACTCCCAGTCACGTCATTCTGCGGTATGGCCGAGCCTCAGAAATATGGAATGTCATCCCCGCGTGGTGCAACACAGATGTACAAAGCCTTATTCATATTGGTGATATATTGGGGGAAGAATTTCTCGCCCAAGTTCCTTCTGTTGTCCGGCAGGTGTGGCAGGCTATAGCTTATGTGACAGCTTGGGCAATTTGGAAAGCCCAGAACAAGCTAACCATGTAGGGCGTTCCGTGGAGGAGCTCGGTAATTTTTGGAAATATTTGATTTTGTCATTCTTGTGGATCACTAGCGGGTGTCAGAAGCTGAGTGTGACTTTGACTGATTGGTTGCTCGCCCCCATGTTGCGATCGGCTGAGTGTTTGGATCAACCTCCCTAGCTCTCGTTTGGATGCGGTTTGGTTGATCCATTGGATGTGTGTGTTTTTTCTCTTCAGGATTACGTTGTTTTTTTTTCAGGTGTGAGCGTTTAGTGCTTTGTTGTGCGTACTCATCTCCGTCTTGTGGGCGAGTAGCGCACAAGCAGCTTCTGTGTCGCTTTCTTTTGTTCTCTCTTTGTATTCTCTCTCTGCTCATCTCTCTTTTATATATATATATCAATATTGATTGCCGTCCAAAAAAAACTTCAAACCGGAAACCGTGTAATAAAAAAAGAATAAAAAAACTCATATTTTACAATGCATACAACAAATTACAACATATGTCAATAAGGTTTACATGGAACCGAAAGACTTATCAGAGGATTTCAGGCTAGCCAGGACAACGTATTACATTGAGTACAGTAGAATTGCGATCCAACCGCATTTACTTTCCTTGAACACATCGCACACTCCATGTATCACAACGATAAGTTATCATTGACTGACATAATCATTACTCCACAAAAAAAATCCTCTCCTGTATCGATAAATAATGCGTACATATATTTACTATGAAATAACCAATTTACAAGTAAATATTTTTTCATACAACACACCTGGTAAGCTCTAGCACTACGGACATCCTCCATGTCCTTTAAATCAACATTTATAATGTAAGAAGTGGATTGTGACGGTTGAGTTTCCAAACTCATCACAAAAACACTGAAAATATAAGGAGAATTGTCATTGTCACCCTAACCATATACATAAGTGAACGAAGTCTGTAAACAAACATATCTAAACCTCTTAAGGAGCAAGTCTTTCTCCAGCACTTCCAGATTAGTATACACTTTCATGACAGGAGTGAATGATAAGTAATATGTGTCTGTAAATTTATAACATATAATGTAAACAAAAAGTAATTAACTTATATTATTCACTTAAAGTATGTAAGATAAAGTTGCAACCACACACCTTTAAAGAATTTGACGTGCATGCTCGTAAAAGCCACGATCATTGATGCAACGGCAACCGAAACATCAATTGTAGAAAGAAGATTAGTACTGTCACCACACAAAAATACCTCCATAAGAAAGTCACTGTAACAAACAAACACATGGTTTTTTAAAATAAAAAAAAATAAAAAACAACATTAATTATGGAAGCAGACAATGCATAATCAGATGTCGGTTAAAATGGTTAACCTCAAAACGATAATAGTCCTCACATTTCATATAATAGACAGACAGGCTGACATTCGTTCAATCCCATTCAGTAGAGACGACTCGCTCGCCGACTCTACCTTCTCCAGCCAACCAATCACATTTGATTAAATACGACAACTTCTAGCAAGACCGACCACCACCAGTCACCATCATCAATGCGCACTGGCGCTAGCAAGGCCGCCTTCAACCTTGTTCACCTCACCCTGGCCTCCTTAGTCCGACCCAGCCCGACCTCCCTCATCCGCCCCAGCCTACCAGTCGCGGCTGGTTCGATTCGACTTCTACGATAGTCAGGAGCACCGCATCTACAATGACCAGCCGCCTTAGGTTCCGGCGACACCAAGGGGAAGCCACCAATCTGCCGGTGAGCTCCGAGAATGCCCAAATTGCAAAAAACTGAATTGTTGGCCGCTGCGATTATGGCCGATTCATTGGCTGATGATGACGAATTTTGAATCGGTTTTTATCCTAGTCACTCTAGCAATAATTCTCAACCATCAATTTGCAACATTAGCTCCGAATTTGATTAATCAAATTTCTAGGGTTTTAAGAACCCTAGAATTTCATAATGTAATTCGTCTCAATTTAGGAAGTGTTTGATTATGAAATAAGAGTGATTTTGTTCTTTTTTTATATACAAATGTGGTAGGGGGTTGAGGATACCGGAGGCTCGAACTCGGGACCTCTATAAATGTCCTCAAGAGCATGACCACTAGGTCAAGTGCTCAGGATATAGTGATTTTGTTCTTTAAAAATAGGACTTCAATTTCAATTAATATTTGCGCGTCAATCACGAAAAAAAGGTGAGCTAAGACGTGGCTGAACATTGATTTACGGGATTGTGAAGGGTTGGGAAAGCTTAGATGAGACCGGAAAGAGGTATCGGAGGGGCGGTGAGGCGAAACTAACAACCTGTGGATAGGGTAGAGGTGGTTCGTCGTTGCTGGGTGAGTAGCCGAAGTAGTAATCTGATTGTTGGAGTTTTGGGTCGGGGTTAAAATGTTACTTTTCTAAAAATTGTGGTGTAAAGATAATAATAAGAAACCTTTAGTCACTAAAAAAATAATATTTTCACTACTGGGAGAGGAGGAAGCTCGCTGCGGCCTGTGCTGCGGTTTTGGCCACAGCAAAGCGTAAGCTGTAGTGAGACGACGCAGCCATAGTTGCATTCCATTTGCTGCGGCTGAAAGTGCAGCAAGGCCGCAACGTCAGCCACGCGTTCCACGAGGCTGACATTCTGTCAGTTGCTGCGGCCTTATGCTGCGCAAGGGGCCGTAGTACATCTGCTCAATATATAATCCACCCCGGTTTCCCTCAAACACTTTACATTTTTTTTCATCTCCTCTCAACTCTTTCCAAAATTTCAACCTTCTGGTCTGTCAAGTTTTGAGGAAATTATCATCCGACGAAAGATTGAGTTAAAGATCCATCATCTACTTTTATTGTATTTCTTTCATGTAAAAAAATGTCACATTTTTTATTTTTTTATACTTATTAATTGGCGTCTCTTTTATAATTTTATTATTTATCTACTTTATTTAATTAGTTAATTTAATTAGATTAATCGAGCTATAGTTCCTGTCTATGAAAACTTGTAATAATAAATTATTTTACACTTTATTTCAAAATTTAGAATATCGTTGTAAAATGATATATTGTATAGAGTTTTCATGGATTGTCCGATTGGACAATTTATAAAAGTATACTATCAGTTAATTGAATTTTTATATTTATCTATGTATTAGAACTGATGAGAGTTACATAAATTTTGGATGCATTTCGTCATGTTCTTCGTTATATATGCTCTAGGCATTACGCCAAAGAAATGATATAATGGAGAACTAAGACAAAATACTACTGAAATTTATGTAATTATACCAGTTTTTATACATTCACAAGATAAAAGTTCAATTAATTAATAGTACTTTTATGAATAGGATAGGACTCATGCACCCTGAATTAGGAAAAAAATGATAGAGATAGAATAAGAATTTATATATATTAATTGGTATTATGTTTTATTAGTTTTTTCATGATGCAATATAGGAATTGTATAATGCCCGGAAGACGTGATTGGATGTATGAGTGTTTCGAGGAGGGGACCAACGATATAAGTGAAAGGTTTTGGACCGAACTTTTGAAATTTCTGGATTATGTTTTTTTCGTTGCTCAAGAAAATGTTGAACAATCTGTGAAATATCATTGTACAAAGTGTAAAAATAGATATTACTATGATCGAGAAATAATTGGCAATCATTTATTATTAAAAGGATTTCAACCAAAATATCATGTGTGGGACTGTCATGGTGAATGACGTGAGATACATCCATGTGTCTATCGAGATTATCGATTTGGTGAAGCATCGTCATCATCATCATCATCGAATGTAGGAAGTACGAGTACTACAGTTAATCATGTTGAGGGTAATATTGAAGATCTTGGTGGTAATTATCTACAAATGATCCACGAGGCATTTGGGGTTCACGATCATAATAATAAGAATTTTCAGGATAATCATCATAATTTTGATGATGACATCGACGTCGCACCTGAAAAGCTAAATAAAAAGGCACAAAACTTAATCGATCTGCTACATGCTGCGTCGCAACCTTTATATGAGGGTTGTACTGATAAGTACACCAAATTATCTGTTATGTCCAAGTTTCTGAGTATAAAAAGTCAACAGAATGTATCATATGTTTTCTTCACATACATGATCGCAAATATCAATAAAATACTACACGGAGAGGAGGTGACCTTGCCTACGAGCATGTGGAGTGCAAAGGGTATGATGAAAGAGTTAGGATTACCGTATATAAAAACTCATGCATGTGAGAACAATTATATGTTATTTGACGGTAGATATAGCGATTTGGATTATTGCAGAGTTTGTGAAGAATATCAGTATTTTGAGCATGGCCCGAATGAGAAGCGGAAAGTTAAAAATATTTTATGTTATTTTCTAATCACTGAGCGGCTCCAATGACTTTACCAATCTTCCAAAATTGCTCAGTTTATGACGTATCATGTTAGAGCAAGTGAAAATACGACGGGTACTATTGGACATTCATCCCAAGCCGAAGGATGGAAACACGTTGATAATTGCTATCCTCATTTTGCACGTGAGTTCAGAAATGTTCGGTTGGGCTTATGTATTGATGGTTTTAACCCGTTGTCAGATTCAGGATAATCATATTTGATGTGGCCGATATTCATTGTCGTTTATAACTTATCTCCTGATATGTGTATGAAGGAGTCCTATAAATTCATGCCATTGCTAATCCCTGGTGAAAAGTCACCCGGCCATAACATTGATGTGTTTTTACGTCTATTGATTGATGAGTTACAAATTCTGTGAAGTTTTGGAGTGGAAACTTGGGATGCGTACCGACAGCAGAACTTCATTATACGAGCATGTTTGTTATGGACGATTAGCAATTTCCCAGCATATGGTATGTTATCTGGATGGCAAACGCATGGATGCCTTGTGTGTCTGTACTGTATGGCTGATGTTAAAAGTGAGAAGCTGAAGAATGGAGGGAAAACCACCTGGTGGGGTTGTCATAGAAGATTTTTACCACGTCGGCATCCTCTCCATAATAATTACGAAGCGTGGAAAGAAAAAGATCATGGGTATCCATGTATGTATAAATCAGGTCACGAGATCTTAAGTGAGCTCGAGAACATGCTATTCCCGCCATTCAGGATGCGATGGGACAAAATGAGGGTTGAAAAGTATGGATTGGAACATAATTAAACTAAGAAGTCAATTTTTGCAGTTGCCTTACTAGGCAAATTTGAAAGTTAGACATTGTCTTGATGTTATGCATATTAAGAAAAAAATTTTTGATAATGTTTTCTACACAGTGGTCAATCAGAAAGGGAAAATGAAGGACAATGCAAAATCGAGACGTGATCTAGAAGCACTTGGGATCCGTCATAAATTACATCTAGTTACTGTTCCAAACAGAAAAGAAACGTTTAAACCAAAGGCGACATATACGTTGAATGCAAAACAGATTGCTAATATTTGTTATTGGTTGAAACACACCGTTAAACTTCCTGATGGATATGCGTCTAATATTGGACGGTGTGTTAATACGTCCCATAATACGTTCTACAATATGAAAACCCATGATTGTCATGTTTTCATGCAAAAGTTACTTCCAATTACTTTACACGGCCATTTTGATGACGGTTTGTGGACGACAATTGCTGAATTTAGCAAATTCTTCAGGCTACTGTGTTCTAAGGATATTCTGTTGGAAGACGTTGATAAGTTAGACGAATTTATCATCATTACACTGTGCAAGTTTGAGAAGATATTCCCTCCTTCGTTCTTTGACTCCATGAAACATCTTACTATGCATCTCCCTTGGGATCTTCGAACTTGTGGATCTGTGTCGTATTGGTGGATGTATAGTTTTGAGAGGAATATGAAGAGATTGAAAGCTAAATGTGTCAACAAAAGATACTTGGAGTGATCAATCATTGAAAAGCTTCTGATACATGAGGTTGCGACATTTTGTGAGCATTACATGGAAGACAACGAGGGAACACGAGTGAACCCTCACATACTTAAGGAAAGTCATCCTTCATTTGTCATCATGGACAACGGGCTATCAATTTTTTATCACCCAATAAAACCATTGCGCAAATTTCATGTATGAGAGTTGACGGTCGCCGAGCGAGATCATGTACAAACATATATTCTTCAAAACTATCGTGAAGTTGATCAATTCATAACTCGATTCAACGAACTGACTTGGCAGAATTTCCCACACTTGGATGACGTTGGTGTGGACGATTTTAGACTTTCACAATTTCCAAGTTGGTTCAAGAATATGGTTAGTCATTGGTTTATTTGTAATATATATATATATATGTTATTAACTTTGTTCGTAAACTAATTACTTTCTTTTTAATATGTAGGCGCATGCAAATGAGGTACTTTTACCCCCGGCATTGTATGCCTTGCCTTGCAGTCCGAAACTACGGGCTAAATATTTCCTTAGCCTTCATGTCAATGGGTATAAGTTTCATACGAAAAAACATGGTCATGGAAAGAGGACAGCTAACTAGGACGTATGTGTCCTCGGGGACACAAATGTAGAAGAGTATATAGATTTCTATAGTTGGATTAATCAAATTATTGTCCTTAAGTACAGGAACAATAATAGTCTTGTTGTTTTCAAAGGTACCTAGTTTTGTACGAATAAAGGCATTCGTATTGATAAACTTTCAGGGATCAACGATGTTGACTACACATCGAGCCTGAATCCGAAAGATCCATTCATTCTTGCTAGCCAAGCCGAACAAGTGGTTTACCTCGAGTATCCTTCAAAGAAATCAAATCTTTGAAACTGGTGGACCATTTTCAAAACGTGACCTCATCATTTTAAAGAGGACGGTGGTGAGGGAACCGCAGTCGATGCAGAGCCGGATTTAGGTACGGCTAATCTGTTGCAAGAGTCGATGACAATTGGTCAAACTATGGTCACAGTCCCTGATGTGACTTTGTCCTTACTCGATCATCATGCAGATCCTGAGTAGGTAGATCTGATGGAAAACATTCTGCAACATGATGAGGTTGAAGATGATGACGATCCAGTGGATATGTAGTTAATTAATATTTTATTTAATTTGATAATAATTTGGAACTTGGATCTCTATTTGAACAAGTTAGAAATTTCTTTGTTAAGTTTCAAAATTTAAAAAATATTAATACTACGATGTCCATTCTTAGAAAAGTTACGCGTTAGATTGTCAATTTTCCATTTTTTAAAATATCAAAATGCGGAACAAAATGCATTTCGGCCGCATTACAGTGGACCAGTGGGGCTCACTAAATCTGAAATGCATTTAAAATGGGGGGGAAATGAAAAGGTTTGAATTGGCAGGATTAAGGCTCGTTGTGGCCTCGCTGCGCAACAGGCCGCAGTGAGCTTAACGGGCTTGGGCCTCGCTGCGGCTGGACGCGCAGCTAAGCCGCAGCGAAACGTTTTAAAAGCTAAAATCATCGGTTCTTCTTCTTCTTCTTCTTCTTCTTCTTCTTCTTCTTACTTCTTCCTTCGTGATTCTTTCTTATTCTAAGGGAGAGAACAACCACCGCATCCGTCGCCTCCGTCGCCGCTCGTTGCGGCTTCCTCATTCACTGTTAAGTACTCCTCGTTGCCCCCTGTCTAATAATTTTTTTTTTCATTTTCGGCTAACTCTACAAATGTTGAACTCAGTTACTCCGTCTCCATCGCCGTGCCGCCGCCGCCACGTTTCACACCGTCGCCGTCGCCAACCGTCACCGAACAGGAGGTATATTTTGTTTTTTGTTTTTTTTTTCTTCATATTTTTTGTATTTAATTTCTATTTTTATGTTTTTTTTTATTTTATGTTTTTATTTAATTTTGTGTGCATTTTCTGTTTTTATTTTTATTTTTGTTAGTTTAGTTTTAATTGATGAAAGTTATTAATTTGATATTTTATTTATTTCATGAATTTTA
The DNA here is from genome assembly GCA_038382905.1 of Daphne laureola. Taxonomy (NCBI): domain Eukaryota; kingdom Viridiplantae; phylum Streptophyta; class Magnoliopsida; order Malvales; family Thymelaeaceae; genus Daphne; species Daphne laureola. The sequence goes on from JBBYHH010144295.1 coordinate 13,923, forward strand.
TGTTAATTGGTGAAATTATATATTTTATGTATTGTATCTATTTTATGTAATTTATGTTAATTGTAAAATGTCATGTTTAGCTTTAAGTTAAGTTGGTAGTTTTTTGGTGAAATTGAAATTGAAATAGAAAGTTTGTACATTTTTCGGGATAAATTAGAAGTTTTGAAAAGTTTAGGGTCAAATTATATTTTTTAAAAAGTTTATCGTGTAAATGCATTTTTGAACAAGTTTGTGGTGTAAATGCATATTTTGAAATAGTTTGTGGTCAAATTATATATTTTTAAAAGGTTTGTGGTGAAATTGAAAGTTTTGAAAAAGTTTCAGG
>JBBYHH010144406.1:0-14243 GCA_038382905.1 Daphne laureola
ACTCCTATAATCCTTCTACACCCCTCTTTAAAACCCCTCTTGACAGCATCAAGGCAAATATACAGTCTTTTGAACACATCTGTTTCACCATCTTCAGTGGGGTATGTGCCTAGAATTACAGTACTTCCAAGATTTTATCTCAACAATTCAACACAATAATCCTTCAGTAATGCATACTCATATGGACTAGTTCCTTTGAACTCTCTTCTAAATACTCTTTTTACTCTCTTTGTCATTTTCTTGGTAATCTCTAACTGATGCCCTTTCTTCATTGTATCTTTCAATTCTTTCCTCCTCATATTTGGATTGTCCCTTAAATCAGAAAAGCATTTCTCAGCCAACCACTTTGAAGTTGCTAATCTTAGCTTGAACTTTTGACTACAAGTGTGCTCATTGTTGTAGACTCTTGTCTGGCAACACAAAATCTTCTTACTAAAGGACCCAAAACGAACATCCTTCCACACACTTGAGCTCATCTCGTCTGTAATCACTCCTAGTTACATGTATATCTTTATGTATCTTCACAGCTCTCTTGAATGTGATTGAAGTCTCAACACCTTCTTCCGTCTTGAATGTGATTGAAGTCTCAACACCTTATTCCATCTCAAACTCTTCTTCTATAACATTTACTTCATCATCAGATCTCAAATAGTCTGACTCATAGCCCACAATAACTCTCTGGTCTCCTTCCTCATTCTCCAAATCAGCCATGGGGCTCATCCTCATCTGACCCTTCAACTCCCTCATAATCAGCATCTTCATCCTCATCTTCACCTTCAACTCCCCCTTCCACATTACCATCATCTGACCTATCAGCATTACTATTAGCTTCAACTTTCTCATTCTCCCAATCACTATACCCACTGTAATACATACAATCATCCCAATTAGGACCTTCCTCACTAAACTGCTATCTTTGTTTCAATTTAGATCTTTCATGATCATCACCACCAGTTTATTGTTCTCGCTGGTCACCACCATCCTCAATAATCTGCTTGCCATTACCTTTGTCAGTTACAACCTCAGCATCAATTACATCACTTGCCAGGGGGTTGTAGATTGATGCTCCTTCCCCACTCTCACAGTAAAGTGTGATTGCCCTTTTCTCAAACAAAACAAGTACTTCTTCATATGCAGACCATTCATCCCAGATTAAACGCACATCATCTGACCTAGATAACCGCTTGCCACTCACTTGGTAATATATCTTACTAACATTCTTCAAACCCCTTCTTCTTATGAACTCAACAAATGAGCCTTATTCATTGAAGTAATCATTTGCCTTGTACTCTAACAGATTACCACCATCATACCTATAAGGACCTTCCAAGAAACATCCTCCATGGTAAATGTGGTAAACAAAATCACTGCCACGTAACTTACATTAGAAAGCATAGACCATTATCAGCAGGTAGAACAAATTTAAAATGCTTGTCAGGTAAGTTATATCTCAACAACTACAACAATGCAAAATTCAAAAGGATGACAGTGAGCAAAATATAAAAGAAAAACGGCCAGAAGTTGCAAAATTTGGGTACATTAAAGATTTAGGACCTACTTTTGCCAAATTTAAGCTCTATAACACTATCTAACATTTCTAAAACACCTCATAACAAAAAAGTACTGAGCAAGAACAAAAAGGGAACTGTAACCCTAACACAGAAACCCTATTCGCCAATGCTGACGCACATATGATAGAATACCTAAATTCTTCACCTAACATCATTCATGAACTAACAAGAAGGCCTAAAATCGTTGTGAACGACGAACCGCTTGAGGAATCAACGCCATTGAAGTTTGAGAGAAGGCAAAGAAGCGGGGGAAGAAGATGAATTGAAGGGGGGCAGGAGTCAAGCAGGTATAGCTCTGTTTTGCTTTTATTAAAACTCAACCCAACTTCTTTTTTGCTTCAGATTAAAGTAACAGTCAAAGAGAAAACAAGATACTAAAATTAAAGGGTAAAACGTGGCGTCGATACGCCAACTAAGCATTCGATTCGGCGCCACATCAATTAAAAAATACCAACTCATCATCACGTTGGCTAAAATAATGGTGGATGATAAACAGGCACCACAAACATTAACATAGATGGTAGAAAAAAACCGGTTTTCAAAACAATGATAAAAATGAATCTTTATGGAAATGTATTTTTATGCAAATGTTGGGGTGGGGACGTTTTCCCTGTAAAAGTAAAACGTGAATTCACATTTACTAAAGGCGCACACAAGTTGTGCTTCCTGTTTCCAAACCCACAGAATAACTCTTCTGCCTTCTTCTCAAAAACCACTGCGCCTCCATTCACTCTACCGACCGTTTCATTTTTACCGCTCAAATAACCATTTTACCCCTCATGTTTCGATTCTCCTGGTAATAATTAAGTTAAATAGGGGGAAAAAAAAACGTATGTTCGTCCCACATGTAAAAGTTCACTCCTTTTGCAAACCAAAAACATACTGCACACAACAACTAGAATATTGACAACTCTACTCATTATGCACAATTTTATATCTTTCTAATTTCAATGATTAAATAAAAAAGAAAATACAAGTGGCATATTTGTGATTTAAGGCAAGACTTAGGACAAACAATAACCCATCTCCTGTCTATATATGGATCTCTACTATTAGCTACTGCTCACACTCAGAGTGCTCATTATCAAATTATCCATCATCATCATCACCATGCAGGTCTCACATTGCCTAGCCGCGAAGTCCCCCACGCGGCCGCCACGTGGCGCCAACCCAATTCCCCGACGTTTCAAACAACCGATCTCCGCCGTCGCCGCTCCTCCGTTGAAACCCCAAAAGATGCACTCGATGCCACCGGAAAAACTCGACGTCTTCAAGTCGTTGGAGAGCTGGGCATCAGAAAACGTCCTTCCGCTGCTAAAACCCGTCAAAGAATGCTGGCAGCCGCAGGCATTCCTACCCGACCCGACGCTGCCGGATGCCGATTTTTCCGATCAGGTGAGGGCGCTCCGGCTGAGAACGGCGGAGCTGCCGGATGAGTATTTCGTGGTGTTGGTGGGCGACATGATAACGTAGGACGCTCTGCCGACGTATCAGACGATGATCAATACGCTGGACGGGGTTAAGGATGAGACCGGAGCGAGCTCCAGCCCGTGGGCAATGTGGACACGGGGTTGGACGGCGGAAGAGAACCGCCATGGCGATTTGTTGACATCTTATTTGTACTTGTCGGGTCGGGTCGACATGCTCATGATCGAGCGGACTGTTCAATATCTCATTGGAGCTGGCATGGTAATTTCTAAATTACATCCTCATTGTTTCCACTTTCTATAATTTTCTCCACCAACTTTTAACCAAAGTGGTCAAAATTCGAAATTAGGATTCTCTTTCTTATCACGTGCTTCATGGTCCAAACAAAACTAATACTCTCTAGTTCCTTAATTTTTATAACATTTTATTTTGGTACGGGGATTAAAATGGGTAGAAAATTTAGAAATTTGACAAAATTATTCTAAGAAGTAGATAATTTTGTGGGTGAAATTAGTGGAGTTAGTGGACTCAAGTAAGATTATAAAAATTAAGATAAGAGTTGAGTGGATAGAGTGAATAGAGTTAGGCTAAGTTCAACATAAATCCGAAATTTATTTTGAGAAATTTGGGAAAGTGTGTTTTGATTGATGGATAAAATATATGTGAGTATTTATCTGTAAAAGATTTATCCGTTTGATTTTGTTATTTCAAAGCTTAATGTTTGACTCAAATTTGAGTGAAGATAAATAGTTTAATTTTTAAAAAAATATATATATTTAAAAAATTTAGATTTTAAATTATGATAGACATATGAAATATTTAATTTTCAATGTCTAAATATTTATAAAAATAAATTATAGATTAAATATTATAAAACTGTCAAAATAAATGAATGAATTTTTCACGAACGGATGAAGTATTTTATAGAGAATTGATGATCAATTGATAAATTTAAGGTTATTAAATATATTGAGATTGAAAAATTCTGAGAAATTTTATTGATGAATTGAGGGTTACTGAATTAAAGAATAAAAACACAAAAAGAAAGATAAGTAAAAGGATAAATGAGCATCTTCATTATAAAATGTATACTAAATATGAAAATGTTTCTAACATTTAAGGACATCTTAAAAATGACAAAGTGAGTACACTTTAAATTTTTGTCAGACAAACTTACTTTAATACCCTTTATTCCGGTTCCAAATAAAAAAATATATTTTTATCTTATATATATACTTTATATTTTTATCCTCTAATTAATAATATTATTAATCTTCACGTTAATTAAATGCATCAATTTTATTGAAAGGAGTATTAATTTTACATGATTTTTAATAAATTTAAATATTTTTTAATTACTTTTAAAGAAAAATTAGAACAAGGTGATCATTAACACTTTATTTAAAGTTCTAAAAAATTGGAAAAAAAAAACAAAGAAATAGTTTTATTTTGGAAATTTAAAGATCATTGTAGTAACACACTGTTTTTTATCCACAGGACCCGGGAACAGAGAACAACCCGTATTTGGGGTTCGTGTACACCTCCTTCCAAGAGCGAGCAACATTCGTCTCTCATGGCAACACCGCCCGGTTCGCCAAGGACGGCGGCGACCCCGTGCTCGCTCGCATCTGCGGCACCATTGCCGCCGACGAAAAGCGCCACGAGAACGCCTACTCCAAGATCGTCGAGAAGCTTCTCGAAGTGGACCCCACGGGGGCGATGCTGGCCATCGCCGACATGATGAAGAAGAAGATCACGATGCCGGCGCATTTGATGTTCGACGGCGAGGATCCTAAGCTGTTCGACCATTTCTCGGCGGTAGCGCAGCGGATGGGGATTTACACGACCGATGATTACGCTGACATCTTGGAATTTCTGGTAGGACGGTGGCGGCTTGAGAAGGTGGAGGGGTTGACGGCGGAAGGACGGCGAGCGCAGGATTTTGTTTGTGGGCTGGCGCCGCGGATCAGGCGGCTGCAGGAGCGGGCGCACGAGCGGGCGCAAAAGCTCGCACCGCACAGTGTAAGGTTTAGCTGGATTTTCAATAGGGCGGTCACTCTTTAAATTGGACAATATTTAACTCAAGTGGGCTAGGGGGAAACTGCTCCAATCTTTATCTTTATACTTAACATGATATTATTGCTACTACTCCTAATTGATCCATTTAACTTAATGAAAAAAAAAATTTTAAAAATATATTTAAAAAATATATATTATAAATTATGATTGACATGTAATTTTTTTAATTTTAAATATCTAAATATATATCAAAAAAATTATAGATTAAATATTTTAAAATAATAAAATAAAATGATCCAATTGATTCAGGACGTAGGGAGTATTATTTATGAGTTAATATCTCATATACTGATGGTGAAAACTAATTTTTTCACCGTCACCTTTTAATGAACAGAAGACTCCATAAATTTATTTTAATAATATTATTTAACAGAAGAGGTCTAAAGAATTGTTTTTATTAAAGAGTAATGGTGAAAAAAATATTTTCCACAATCGGTACAAATATTAACTCATTATTTATTACGAAACTATCACTATTAATTACAAAAGTGATAACTCTATAATAAATAGTGGATATACGAATCAATAACATCATCAAATGTATACAAGTCAAATGTATACAAGTTAGAGGTAGGAAAATATTTCCTTTTTAAATTTCTTCAAAGTTTTGTACTTTGGATCAACAAAACCGAAACTTTCGGTTTTTTTTTTTTTCTCTTTTGTTTTTGTTGTCCCTTTACGTAGGGTGTATGTTTGGTTGGTAAGGATAGTTACTAAAATTATTTCGGGATAACTGTCCAAATCGAGTAAAACCAATCGAATTTATAGACATAAAAATTAAAGTTTGGATACATTGTGTCCTAGGGACACTATAAGTGCTTATAGGAACAATAAGGAAGAAAGCGTTGTGTTTCTCGTTGCCGAATCCGGGATCGTCAAAACTGGACGATCCTTCCTTCTTTTCGCACGAAATAACAATACTAGATAAAAATCAAGTCAAATTTTCTTCCTTTTTCGCGAGCTCAACAAAATCAGTAAAAAATCCAACTGACCCCCTTCTTTTGACGAGAAAAACGAACGAACACATATTAGTTCAATCGCCCAAAATGATGCTCTCATACACCACTATGATGCTCTGCAGTGACATTATGATGCACTATCCTAAGAACATAATGCGCTCGTTCTGATGACAATGATCCAAATATTTTGTTCTACAACACATAGTGATGTGCTTGATGACCACAATAATGCATTCACAGTGCACAATGATGCTCTAATGTAACAACATGATACACTTATTTTATTCAACTGCCCACAGTGCAAGGACCGGATGCACCATGATGCTCTCCAACACCACAATCATGCGTTTCGGATGCACTACGATACGCTCTGCTAACCACATGATGCGCTAGTTTTGATTATGTTGATGATGATGCTCTTTGTTCAACCACCCAGAGTGATGCTCTCATACTATCAAATGATGCACTTGGTAAAACTAATCCTGTACTCCTGTTGCGTTATGATGCTCTCATGTACAAACATGATAAACCTTTTATGATGACTTAATAATGCATTATGGCCAACTAATGATGCACTTCATGAATGATCTACTCCACCTTTGAAAAATGATGCACTCCTAATGAACTATGATGAACCCATTTTTCTTTAACATTTCAAAATGATGGAGTGCTTAAAATGATGCTCTGTGTGCTAAAACAGATGCTCCATGTAATCCGTATGATGACCTCTTCTCTTAAAATGATGCTCTTTGATATCAGACAAGTTCAATAAAAAGATGTATGGGTACTTAGTATGATGTCTTGATTCAAAATGATGTGTTTGGTAACAAGAATGATGCTCTCTCTTTCAAGTATAATGCCCTATCTTACAAATTATGATGCACTCCAAATGAACTATGATGCACTCATTTTCTACAACCTTCTCAAATAATGCGCTTCTTAAACCGATTGATGCTCTGCATTACACAAATGATGTATTCGTTCAGCTGACAAGGATGATGCTCTTGGTTCAAAACGATGCACTTAGTGACAAGAATGATGCTCTATGTTTGAAGTATAATGCTTTATCTTACAAACTATGATGCACTTCCAATAAACTATGATGCACTCCCAATTGAAGGTTAGAGAGGCTCAAATCGGAGGATGAGATGTTAGGCTTTCTGACGGATATAGATCTAAACTCGTAAGGCTTGAGCTCTTGCTGGTGATGTGACCAAGGGCCGACGGTAGTGGCGGCTTGGCGTTCACCATTGATGAGGTGTGGCCATATGGGTGAGGCTGATCATGGAGAGGTTGATTCAGCGTGGAGGTTCAAGGAGGAGATGTGAGATATGCTGGTCACAGTGGGAGCCTCTTTTTTGATACATTTGGGGGTATGAGGTGGGGATGGTGGAGGCTTAAACTCAATACCTCCACCTCATGTCCTCAGGAGCATGACCACTAGGCCAAATAGTCATGACTGGTCATAATGGAAGCCTAGGAGGGATCATAATTTTTTTCTTTGCAAACAAAGAATAAAATGTTTCTAATCTCATCCAATCCTATCCAATATACTCCCATTCTATACCATTTTAATCATCCCATCCTACTATTTTTTATCCCTGCAACCAAACGAGCCCCAAGTGTTCCATAGAATTGATTTGAGGTATGAATCATAGAATCAATTTTCCGAGTTATGATGTTTTACCCAATTTAATCAATTTTGACCTTTATTCAACACAATTGTACCCAAACGTCAACCTACTCAGACATAATTCAATATTTACGCATCAACAAATGGAATTCACCAAGTATATTCCCTTTAAATGAGACGGAATAACCAGATTGGTAAAAATTCAAAATTTCAATGGTTTATTCGGCAGAATAAAAAAAAAAAGTGATCGAATCATGATAAGTTAGAAAGTTCAAATGTGTTTTTTTTATATGTTTTTAGCCTCTACTCTAAAACTTGAATTACATATGAAAAATTCTTTTCTTGCTAGTGTATATATGTTATTCCTCTACCTATGAATTTTCAATCAGTTTATGAGCCCTATTCTAGTGTTTTATTTTGGAAAAATATCAATTTCTGTAACACACGTTTGGTCAAAGGATCATTTTTGTTATTATTTTAATAAAAGGGTTCTTTTTTGCCATTGATGTTATTGTTTTTTACCCCCTTTTGCCACTCTCCGTTAAATTAACTCCACACTAAACTCTAAAATTTATAACAATTAACAAATTCACGCACTTATAAACCACATTGACATGGAAGTCCTCGAGAATATGTTGAACTTCACATTCGGTAATCGTCCAACAAGCTAAAAGGGCTAAGAAGTCCGATCCACGAAGTCAGCTCAGACAATTCAACTTTCAACAAAAAGAAAGTCCAACCTCTTTCTTGACAAAGTACCTTTTTTTATAGAGAAAAGGTCTCCTAATGAGGGAAACCCACCTGAAACCTTAAACTCTCGATTCTGATAAAATAAATCTACCTAGGCCTGGATTCGCTAAACCTATAAGAACAACGGGGAAGATACCAGGTAGAATCCCCAAGGGCCCAGTGGGGGCAAGAGAGGAAGAGAGAAAACAAGAATTGAGAGATAAACGTTCGATGCTACCATCAGATGATTGTACAAATAAAGTGCGGTAGCGAATAAAGCCAAACTATGGAGTGGTCCGAGGTGTTTGCTCATCGAGCCAATGAGTGGGCTGCTCCATTCGCCTCCCAGAAGGTATGTTGGACTACCCATCCTGTGTGTTGTATGAGCAATCTTTGAATTGTGAAAGTGCATAACATCCCTTCTGAAGTACCTGTTAGGCATTGTCTGATTATATTCACCACCTTCTCCTGATCAGTGTACAAACATGTACACTTTTCCACTATGTTTAGAGCATAAAACCCGTCAATATTTCCGGCTTTAATGTTAAATATGTAATTTACTTACAAACTCCGAAGAATTGTAGGTGTGTACATCTGGAGGTGAATAAGATCTTAATATGCACAAAGATCCATCAAAAAGGAAGGAGAGCAAGCTTCAAGAAATGCTGGAGGGACCCAATTCCACCAAGGAGAAAGATTAAGGAGCAAATTTAGAGAGCTGGCGCCAGTATGAGGCGCTAGTTCTAATGGCTAGAACTAGCGCCCCTTGGCAACCAGGCGTGAGTCCCATGGAGCAAGAAGAGACACCTTCAAGGAGTGAGTTAGACCTAAGACACCAGTTAGGGGCGCTAAACTGACGCCTCAAGGGGCAAGATGAAGAGTCCAGGGCGCAAGTTCAGGCAAAAAAACTTGTGCCTCCAAGGCGCAAAACCAGGCGCAGCCAATAGTGCAAGGTGACCCAGTGCGTGGGTTTGGTGCCTCGTGCAATTCCATCTGCACCCATGGGTTTGTACGGATCAAATGGAGGATTTTCATTGGTTATCAACTTGTATTACCTATTCTACCATTCCCTACTATGTTTTAGGTTAAATTAGGCAATGGTAGTTTAGGCAGGTAGAAGTAGTATAAATAGACTCCTTAAGATTCATTTTGAGTTTTTGAAGTTGGATATTGGGTAGCTCTCTTGAAGTTAAACTGTAAGTTTAAATTAGCTTCTTGAGCTAAAGCCTTTTAGCCTTTCAACCTCTATTTCAGAGGGGTTGAAGGGCTAATGTATGAAGAAGCTTTTTATGGGTGAATTCTAACCTTTACTCTATTTTTATTTCTTTAGTCTATTATCTACTTTCATGTCAATATTTTAGCAGTAATAGAGTATGATCATGCTTGTCTTAGTATTATCATGCTTAGGTTGCAAGTTATCTTTCTCCATGCCTATTTTAGTAGATTCTGGTCTTCGAGCCTATGTTATAGTAACATGCATGTTTGCTGGTCACTTACATCGGCATGCGATTTAGGAGTTCGATGAAGTGTTTGAGAGAACTTTCATCAACTTAGCCCCAAGATCAATTGATAGCCTTACTTGGAGTTCGAGAGTGCCTGAGTAAGTGTCTATTGGTGAATAGTTAGGCGTTGTATTCCTCGGAGAGATCACCCCTGGACCACGAGGGTGGCTAGGAGGTGAACCCTCTTATTCGATCGGCCGACCGCAGTGCCCGAGAGGGGAGCAGGATGAGGATAGTAACTCACCTCACTGAATAAAATTGAAGATTGATTGCATGCTTCCTCGCTTAGTATAATTGTATGAGTATAGTAGTTAAATTCCGATGTCTTGTTGGAACATGTGGTAGTTCGTGATGTGCTAGTGTATCTAGGAGAATGCCTTAGAATCTGATTCTAGAAAATCAGATGATCACTAGGAGTCAGAGATGATGCCGATCATCGGCAAGTGGTATTAGAGATAATTCATGCTTCTAGGACACAATATTTGAAGCACATGCATGTTACTTAAGATTCACAGTAGTACTATGAGAGCCCATGATTGCTGACCCAGAGATGATGCTACTTCTTCCCCTTCATGATCTACTGTCTTTCCTTGTTTTTCCTTTCTTTCCATAACTCAGCACTCATCCATGATTCTGCCACTCTCTTTACTATCCGCATTGCATTCATGCATATTTACTGCACAAGTAGTTTGCTATGATATCTAGACGCTTGATTCTCTTGGGTCCAATCCCTCATTTTGAGCCATTGCACTATGAGAGGATATTATTAGGGCTAAATGAGGTGTTTATAAATGTATTTATTTGTTAAGTGTTTAGTTGTACTTCAATTACCCCTAATCCATGCAAAAAGCTCTAACATCATCTGTTCCCCGCAGAGACCCACAATGCATTTTCTGACATAGCAAGGAGATGTTCGTTCATGAAAGTCAAGCATTTTTTAGCCCGATTCCAATCCCCTAACTCATGGTAAGTAGTTTCCTCTCCTGTATTGATGTTTTTCTGTAGAATTGCATTTCGCATTTGCATTTTACGATTAGGGTTTCTGATTTGAGGCTCTCACCACCACCGGTGGGGGTTTTCTATCAGGGTTACAACCACTTAGTGATTATGACTTGGTCGATACGTAAATGGCCTCAAAGAAATCCAATCGTGTCGGTGAGTGTCTGTCGATTTTGGAGAAGATTGAGAAGACCAACTTGATGATGGACAAGTTGATGCCCGAGTTGGAAAGGCATGGGTGGCCCACGAAGATGACATTCAGAACTAGTTTAAAAGCCTTTCTTCAGGATGAAGGCATCGAGGATACCCCATACAACCGCACTGTAGGTTTGGGAGGGTCTAAGATTTCCACTGCACCCCTTAATCGATGACCTCTACGTACGGTGGGGGATTTGCCCAACCCAGTTGGGCCCAAATTCGTTCCAGCACTTCAACGCATTTATCCTAGCGTGCAAGATGGCCTGGGTCCCTCCGTTGGCTGGGGTGTTCCACCAGTTCTTCAAGATGGACTTGTTATCGGGGTCAGTAGCATTCCACATCACCCCCTAGAATTTTGGTGGGAACAAGGTGGTTCCCTTCGCACTGCCACAAATCTTGCACCCGGACTAGTTTACCCGGTTCTTCAATTTGGACAAGAGGGATTCGTGGGACTTCATCACTTTGTAAGAGAGTATGCCCCTGCATGAGGACATACAAAATCCCCAAGCCGAGGTTGTACAAGAGCCAACGCTGGCCTTCATCTCAGATGAAGCAAATGCCTATAAGGATCTACTCTAGTGGCTGGAGCAGATACTAAATCAGAGTGCCTGTGACCCCTTCTTCCCCTTCCCAAGGGATGCCATGGATGAAGTAATGTTGAGATGGGTCGGGGTCAGTATTGTCCACTTGTCTGATAATAAGGTTCCCAGCCCTCCTAGGTGGACAATTGGGTCTCGTGGGAAGGTGGTTTATGCCCTCTATGCAGTGCTTGGTAGCCCTCGAGGTGAATTGTTGGAAGTTGATTATTTGGGTTAGTATTAATGAAGTTTAACCTTAGCTCATATGTGGTGTTTGTAGGTACAATGAACCGGAAGGCCGATCTGGGGAAGAAGTAGGCTGGGGCCCTAGACACCATATATTTACACTGGGATGCCCTCCGTAAGATGCAGGGTGGGGGCGTTGCGTCTACTCTGGCCAATATCCCGACCTTGAGGCCTGACCCCTCAGATGAGGAAGAGGCCACGGAGGTGCACCTGATTTGAAAGAATAAGGTCACCATACCTGGTGAGGTTCCTACTTTCATTCAGACGATAAAGTTGGATCGACTGCCTACAAAAGTGGCCCATAAGAAGGTGGCAGAGAAAGCCCCTATGAAAGCAGCCATCCGGCCAGGGGCCATCACACCCCCAAGCATCGTGGATATCCGGATAACCTTTAGAGAAATGCAGTCTCCTAAATGCAGGACCCCTGAGGATGGGCTGGCGGACAAGTGGAAAGGATCGATGGAGTCTGCAGCTAAGAGGGTCCCAAAAGTTGTTCTAGGAAATGATGTTGGAGGCAAAAATTAGGAGCCCCCTATCGTCGTTCTTGCGATGGCTGCTCCGGGGCCGCTCCTTGTGATCCTTATAGAAAGGGTGCCCCCATAGGGAGATGCCCTACTAAAGTTGGTTATAGCTCCACATGGGGAGGTGAGCCTAGCCAAGGGTGTTGTGATGTGATCGTAAGGAGCATACATGGGAGCATTGAAGTACAACTATGGGAGAAGCTTGAGAAGCAATACACCAATAAGAACCCAACGGAAAACGACTATAACTCTCTCATAGGAAGTCCAAATGGGTCACTTCAAAATCCTAAATTGTAGTTCTCGAGAATCAGAATCCAATGCCACCAGTTTGACCCAATTTGGAGGTCTGTAGAACCCTATGAAGCTATTACAATATCAGTGTATCAAGCTCATTCACAACACTTAGCCATGTTTTGGAGTTCTTTGGAGACCGTCAACCAAAGTGCTCCAAATATAAGCAAATGACTATGCATTGGAAAGGTCTTGGAAAGAGGAAGATAATGGCACTGGTTTCATCCAATATGGAGTTGAAATGAAGCTTGGGGACTCAATTGAAGATCAATACAGTGTCACTTTCAACAGTGGTCCCCTTCAGAAGATGAAGCAAAAACTAATGAAGGATGAGAAAGGGACTCCTACCAACGGTTCATTCCTCTTTGAGCTATCAACCAACATCACTTTTGAGACATTTCAAATGTAATATTCATATTAGAACTATTATGGCATGTATTAGTTAGTTGAGTAGTTTAATTAGCTTAACTAGCTAGGGTTAGTAGTTAATTTCGGCTAAATTTTTTTAGTTAGATACTAAGTCCTTGGGTAACTTAGTCTTTGGATATTTTAAGGTTATAGGCCAGATTTGTGAGTCTCCTTAGGTTATATAAGGAGCCTTGTTACACCCACCCCGGATGAGCCATGATTTCTGATATAATTTTGCCGAAATTTGATTATGGAATTTTCCGGGACTTGGAGATTTTGTAAATATAATGTTGTTGAATGAATTAAATATCCCAAGGAGTTATTTGGAGGCTGTTATACGAAATTCTAGTAATGTACAATATTTTAAGAGTTCCAGACCATTTTGCCAAAAATTAGATTCGGATGGTAAAATGATCAACTTTGGAAAAATATTGAAAAATTAAATGTTGGGCAAGCATCAATGGGCCGATGATTTTTGTAGCCCAAATGGGCCTTTAGTTGAATTTTTTTTATGGGCTTAAGTGTAGAAAGAAATTTTGGAAGAGAATGATTTATGAAAAATGGAATTAGAAAATAAAAATTTGGTGGAATCCAAGTGTCATCCATCTAAGGGAGGAAATCCTAGATGTAATCTAATATAAGGGTGGTGAATGAGGTGGAGGAGGATGATGTACTTACATTATCCTAATTAAATTACAAAGAAAATAAAAGGAAATTCAAGTTAGTAAGATATAAGGCTAAGGTAGTAAGAAAGAAAGGAAAGAAAAAAAAACTCACTCACCTCTCATTATTCGGTCAAAGGTTTGGGCAGCCCTCCATGGTGATTTCTTCCTTTGATCTTCATCCTCCAAGCTTCGAAGATTAAGATCATCCAAGGATTAAGGAGGTAAGGGTGGTTGGTTAAGTTAATTAGTCAAGTTCTTGGTTGAAATTTTGAAAATAATCCTTCCTCTTTTCTTGGATGAAGCCGAAATTAAGGAGCAATTTCTTGCAAGTTTTCTTTAATTCATCTCTTCATCTCTCAAAGGTAAGCTTATGGTTAAGTTTATGAGATGATTATCATGAATATGATTGAAGGAAAAATCATGTTCTTGTGTATGT